>PVJH01004089.1:0-130983 GCA_004026705.1 Nesogale talazaci | reverse complement strand
TACCAGAGGTGCCTGGGAGTTACTGACAGGTGAGAGTGGATGATCGAACATCCCAGCAGTGTGATGTTTGCTTACCTTGTCTGGAGCGGTCTCCCTGGCAGGACAGAACTGTGTTGCTGGTTGGTGCCATGCTGTTGATTTTCCCATGCATAGCGACCTCCTGTGGCAGAACAGAATTTCCCCATAGGGTTTCCTAGGTCGTAGTCTTTGATGGAAGCCAATCAACCTGTCCTTCTCTCTGCCAGTCTTGGGGTGGTTTGAACCAGTCAAGTGCTTGAACTATTTTGCCTCTAGAATGCCTAGGTTAACAATGAAAACCACTGGTTCTGGCCCACAGTGAGTATTGAGGATAGGATAGGATAGAACAGAACAGAACAGAACAGAAGCGGACTGTCACGTCTTCCTCCCACAGAGTGGCTGGTGGGTTTAAACTGCTGACCTTGTAGTTCTCAATCACAGCACCACCAGGGCTCTTCAGATGATCTTTTAGAGCTGTAAGAGCCCCCAATAAAATAAATTTTAAAAATTAAAAAGGAAAGAAGACAAGCAAATCTACTGTCTGCGAATCATCTCTGAAACAAAACAAGACTGCCATTGTTTGAGGACCATATGGCCTCATCTTTCTGCAGAAAGACAGGTGGTTCGAACCACTGACCTCTCAGTTAGCAATTGAATGCATAACCCACTCCACCATCAGAGCTCCTTTCTGACTTTGAGAGGGTTCACGAAGACACCCTTCCAAAGACTGGTTTCTTTGCTGTCTCTGTTTGCCTCTCCACCTCCTTACACGTGTTGCCGAAGATCGCTTTCCCAACATTAAAAATACTTACACTTAACGCAGGGTCTGCTTTCTGGGCCCCCTTCCTAAGTTGATCTTTATTACTGTATTTGTGGTCCTTACAAGAGCACTGATGACTGTGCTCAACAAATCACAATGAATTAATTACTAAAGGGGGCCGGTAATTATCACCCTCGGGTACTGGAGAATGATATCCAGAAGCAGGGAACTTGGGGTGGGAGTGGGCGTGGGGACAATTGGGAAGTCCCTGATAGATGTGGCTGGGGCAGTTTATGAGAGTGCTAATGGGTAACAAAAGCTCACACCCCAAACTCAGTGCGGTGAGTTGATGCTGACCCACAGTGACCCTGTACGATAGCGTAGAACTGCCCCTGTGGGCTTCTGAGACTGTGAGTCTTTAGGGGAGGAGAACGCCCTGTCCTTCTCCCTTGGAGAGGCTGATGGTTTTGAACGGCTGACCTTGCAGTTAGCGGCCTAACACATAACCACTCTACCACCAGGGCTGCTATCTGTTGGGTGACAGGAGATGAGAACACTAGGCAGGAAGGGGCAGGAGGAGCATTAACTTTATATGATGGCAGAATGGGAGTTTTCCTTTTTCTTCTTTTGGGACGTGAAAGATTTGGACATTTTTGAAGCGGAGGAGACGATTCTATGGAAGAGACTGATGTTAGAAAGAGAAGGGGTAGATTTAATGCATCAGAATTCCGCTGGACACATCGGGGCTGGGCTAGTCAGTACAGGTGGAGGTGGCAGCTTTGAGAAGTAGAGAACTCTTGCCTTATAAGAAAGGAGGAAAGAGGTAAGAACTGGTCAACTGAAATATGAATATATATATAATATCAAGTAATCCTCCTGTCCCCTTGGTTTCAAAAGGGGGTCATATTCATTGTGGAATATTTAGAAAAGTCAACAATAGCAATAAAGTATTTTTCAACTTTATAGGATCTAGTTTATGTGTTTTATTTATGCAAGTATTTCTTTGTTTGCCCTTCCAACAACCATTTGAAATAGGTACCATTATACTCATTGTATTACTGATGAAACAGATTAAGCCAATTGTCCAAGCTCTAAACATAGTGAGTAGGGAAGCAGTATACTCTGGATTCAGAGACAATCCATACCATACACAAAGAAAGTCCACAGAAGACTTTACCCATCGAAAGAAGTAAATGAACACTTAGGAAGATAGAGAAATAGATAGAGAGACAGACAGATAGATAGATAGATAGATAGATAGATAGATAGATAAATGTAGTCTACCCTAATGGTTCAGTTTCTTGGGGAAGTAGGTGGTCATCTGAAGGAGGAACATGGGAATCGTGTTCTAGACTAGAACTTAAGAGTAAAGTTCGAAGATGCTGCTTTAGAGAAAAGAGAAAAAGGAGTTGACTGAGAAATTTCAGCAGCACTGAAAAGCCAGCTGGAGGCCATGAATAATATGAAAAAAAACCCATCAATATGATCAATTATTTTCCCCAGGGGCAATGGATTGTTGAGATAGGTGTTGTTAGCAGCGTATCAAGAGAAGGGCATAGAGGAGGTAAAGGAGGAGAGAAGGTGAGGGGGATAAAGCAAATGTCATTGAAATGATGACATCTTCCACTGGGATCCCCAAAGCCGAGTAGAAGACTAAGATTTGGCAGCATGGAGCTTATTGGGAGGCAGAGGTACTGGACGCTGGAAGTCTAGTTGACCAGAGAACTCTCAGGGAGAAGGCCTGAAGAGAAGAACATCAGCATTGGGCGCTGCAGACTGATCCGGGGATGGAGGCTGAGTCAGAGAGGCAGTGAAACTCTGAGAAGACGAGGAGAGTAAGGGGGATGTTTCGGGACTCTAGAGCATTTTGAAAAGATAATCTAGACGTGCAAAATTCAAGGATGAGCATGTACAGGGTGAAAAATGTCTCCTTCACCACCACCAGCCCCTGCTGCCACCACTGTCACTAGCTGTGTATATAGAAGTTATGCAGAGTTAGATGGTGTAGGTTTTAAAAATAATACACATACACCGTACACTGTTATGCAGGTATTTTATATTATGTATTTTTACATAGACTTTCTCACACAAATGTAGCAGACGATAGGGCTGTCTTTTCCACAAGTGTATATTAATTTCCCCCAAATATATCATTGCATCTAGAACTGCCTCCTTTTAAAAATGGTTGAAAAGCATTTCTTTTTATGGATGTCTAATCATGTCTTTAATGACTCTTATTGGTGAGTTGTTTTTAAATCTTTTTTTCCTCACCTAATTATCCTTGTGTAACTGGGCACATTCCAGTCATCTGTAGAGACATGCCAAGGAGTAGAATTGCTGGATCAAAGGGTGTGTGTGCAGCCACTCCACTGATAGGGTCAGATGTGTAACCGGTGTGTGTACACACACTCCCACCATAATGAGGCCAAAGAGCTCAAGTGGGTGGAGTGCAAAGTAGAAGAGGCAGGAGGAGCCGTCAGAGGACAGAATTTCAGATATCAAGGTTCTGATGACTTCTGGTTCCTGCTGCTGACGAGGCCCTGGGGAGTGGTTCCTGAGTAAACTGTTGATGTCAAGTGGGGGCAGGAGAATGTCAGGATGGCCAGGAGCATAAGAAACGGTAATGGCTCATCTGAAGCTTACCGTGGTGAGTTTGTAATGATCTTACCTTGTGAACGGCAGCTACAGAAACCTTCGAGAAGCTGGAGTGAATCCAGGGGCTTTCAAATCCTCTTTCAACTCTGCAGCAGAAAATTCTACCTGGTCTGATGGAAGAGGAATTCCATTCCTCAACAAGGGGGCCTCACAGGACTTTCAAAGATGTGTCCATTTTTAAATTACTATTGTGGCAACCGTGGCAGTAGGATAAACAGGATTGTTGAGATTGACCTTCTAGGATAGAGTGAATGTGGCTCCTTGTGTCAGTTAGCCTTGGTGGAATTAAAGTTACTAACTGGGCTTTTTTTTTGTCTCATAAAATTTTATTACTTCCTTTAAAGGGACATGTGAGAAAAGTACAGTAAAATGTTTGCAAATTAGAACTTTGGATTGAAGATACTTTAACGAAACATCCTCTCTTTATAAAGAATGAAATTTCCTCTAGATGCTGCTGCTGTTAATGAATTCTCTCTGATATTTACTAAGGTAAAATCACATTAAAATATTGTGCATTATTCGTTGACATCCAAAGTGATCATATTAGGGAACAATATTAAATTATCACTCTATTTTAATGACAGTAGCTCTCAAACTAATAAACATTATAGGTAAGCAGTTTGAAACTATTGGTTCCTTTTGGGGAGAAGGCTGGGCTTTCTGCTCTCCTAAATCATGATCTCAATTCTACCTGACAAATCTGGCTGGACCAGAGGATGTACACAGGTACAGATAGGAGCTGGAAACACAGGGAATACAGGGCAGATAATCCCCTCAGGAGCCATGGTGAGAGTGGGATATTGGAAGGGTGGAAGAGAGGTAGGGTAGAAAGGATTTCATTAGAAGTATTTACATATAATGCCCTCCCTAGAGGAGAGACAACAGAGAAGTGGGTGAAGGGAGATGTCAGACAGCGTAGCTATGACAAAATAATAATAATGTATAATTATCAAGGGTTCATGAGGAGGGTGCGGGGAGGGAAGGGAAAAATGAGGAGCTGATACCAAGGGCTCAAGTAGAAAGAAAATGTTTTGAGAAAGATGATGGCAACAAATGTACAAATGTGCTTGACATAATGGATGTAGGGATGGATAAGAGTTGTACGAGTCCCCAATAAAATAATTTAAAAATTAAAAAAAAGGAGTTTCCGTCTGGGAAACTCACAGGGGCATTTTGACCCAGTCCTATGGATTCACTATGAGTCAGCCTGGACTCCGTGGCAAAGGGCTTGAGTTTATTTTGCCAGTAACTCATCTTGCAACACTATCGTTGCTTCTCCCAAGTGTTTCTGAATGTGTCAATGCGGCTCTCATGCAGCAGCTGGTCTCTAAATAATAAAAAGCACCGCAACATTAATAACAATGATGTTATAGCGATCATGTGTGGAATTAGGAATTGTTTTTAGTAGCCAGTAGTAGATAGCCGAAAAACACTGGTTTAAATCAGCGCTAGGCGTCCTTTTCTCTTAAGTTAAATTCTACAGCAGGCTGAGCACCCCCACAGACCACTGGCCCTCCGGGCGTCCTCTTTCTGCTCTCTGCTTGCTCTCGGGCTGGAGTTCTAGCCTGTGCGTCCGTGTTCCCTGCTGGAAGGAGGAAGACGAGCTCAGAGACAAAAGCGAACAAGACGGGTGAATCCGGTCCCTTTTAATGAACTCCTCCGGGCATCCCATCGGATAGAAGGAACATACAGGCACGTGGTGGCCCCTATAGACAAACTTTAGAGGGGCTTTGGGAAGCCCTTCCCAACCCAATCCCCTCCCCTCCACATTCACCCACCAAATCAAGATTCTGTTAGTCAAGAATGGTTTGGGAGTAGGAAATTGGCAATCTCTCCCAGAAGTCCCAGGCACTTTATATCTTGTGTCTTAATTAGTCTTTACAAATGTCTAATATTGAAACCCAACTCTGGAACTGACACACAACTTCCCGCTCCTTGGGACACAGGTGACCCCTCAGACGGCTGTTGCTTCTCAGTGTCTCCATTGAAAAGGGACCAGATTTTAACATTGGTAAAGCGGGACACCATTGAAGGGGGGGTGGGTGGGGGTGGAGGGGGTATATTCCCTTCCATTCTCCCACCATTCCCTAGCTTGCGGTGCATTCTTTCCAAAAATCGGGACTTTTTAAAACGCCGCGGGACGCGTGAAAAATTGTTTATAATCGGGACATCTGGTCACTTTACGAGGGCTGTTGCTGAGATGAACGTGAGGAAATCCGTCCATTTGCGAGAAAGGAGGAGGCTAAGGAACACCCTGGACTCTGCCAATGACAGAGGCAATTTTGCTGCAACCCTAGAGGCCTGGGAGCCCTGGCTGAAGCTGATGACGATCAAAGGCTGTAAACATCTCCAGGGTGGATTACAACACAATGGAAAGAAAACAGAACTGCTCACCGTTGGACCAACAGACCACATTAGGATAAAGCGGGGGATTCGGGGGTGGGGTGGGGAATTAAAGCTGTCAAGCAATTCCCTTTGCTGGGATCGCCCATCCATGCTCTTAGAAGCAGCAGGCATGCAAGCGCATGGCATGTGGCCACAGTAGGCGGATCTGCCGCACAAGACCTCTGGAAGCTGTTGAGGTAGCGAGTCTACCACTTCAAAGCCAAAGCTGCCTTGGGCTCCTCATAGTCTCGTGAAACCTGGACAAAGAATAAGAAAGGGCAGAGGAAACTTTATACATGTGCATGATGATGTTGGCAAAGAACGCTGGTGCTTAGAACTAATGCCGCGACTCTCAAAACAAGAGACTCAGGACAGACATGAAAAGGAGTGAGAGCTCTTTGGGACGGAACTTTCATCTATAGTTGGAAGGAGAACGAAGAGGCGAGTTACTACCATCTCAGAAACCCGCAGGGGCAGTTCTACCCTGCCCAAGAGCGCCTCTCAGAGGCCCTATGGACTGCATGGCAGTGAGCTTTCTGTTTTTTAAAATCATTTTATTGGGAACGTGTACAACTCATCACAACATCCAAACATATATCCATTGTTCAAGCACATTTGTACATTTGGTGCCATCATCCTTCTCAAAACTTTTGTTTTTTACTTAAGCCCTTGGTATCAGCTTCTCATTTCCCCACTCCTTCCCTCCCGCCCCCCTCCCTCGTGAACCCTTGGTGATGAACGTATCCCTTCACGTCTCTTTCCTGTTGTCCGTCCCCAGGAGGCGGTTATAGGCAGGTCCTTGTAATCAGTTCCCCCTTTCTACCCTACCTTCCCTTATAGCCACTGGAAGAAGCTTTGGGGGCCTAGTGGGTTAAGTTTGCTTGAAGCCTCGTACCACAAGGGCAGCGCTTGGGACTCACCACTCAAAGATAAATCTGTCTAGCCTTGTGAATACGTATGGTCCAGGACACCCTACGGTGCCTTCCATGCTGGTCCTGTAGGGTGGTATGAGTGAGTGGGAAGTGGTTGGATGGCTGGAGGGATCCGCCAGGTTTGCGACAGGTCTGAGGAATGTGGTTAATTTTCAGACAGCGTGGGGATTGAAGAAAAGAGGGATACCTGAATCGTCCTCTGTGACTATCCAGCTATGACAGAGAAATGACAAAGGACTCCCATCATGTAATGGGAGTGAAATCAGAGGTTCTTCGGTGGCCTCCGGCTTGACTTTCTGTGGAGGGAATCCTGCTATAGGTATTTATTTGCCAGTCACCTGGCGCCATCTATGGATCAGCGCATTTCATTGCAATTATGGGAAAGTAAGCGGGGTTGCTGCCTGCCCGCCTCACGCTCAGTAGGCCATATTTTAATTTAAAACAACAACAAAAAATAATCACACGTCTCTTTTAACCATGAAAGCTGTGTGTGCATGTCTTTGATTTTTTTTTGCACATGCTACTCGTTGGAAAGCAACAATTCTTGGGAACCAAACCCATTGCTTTTGAGTTGATTCCCACCCACTTTAGCCATATAAACCAGATTACAACCACTCCCTCGTGGTCTAGGAGTCAGAGCAACTTCTGTTTTCTATTGTTTCTGGTTATTTTGTGATCGCCACTAATGTGTAGAGGGAAGGCCATTGGTTGGGACAAAGAGGACTCAGAGTTCCACACAGGGCAGGCCAGGCAAGTGGGACGTCAGACAGGAGCTTTTGAAAAAGATGAAATGGCTTCTAGCTTTTAAAAGAAATTAGGACCATAGGAAAAAGAAGGGCTGGTAGAAAAAGACCATCTGTTTTATTTTATTTTTTCATTATTTAATCAGCTAATAATTCCCGTTCACCATTATCATCAAAGCGTATTCAGAAAACTAAACCAGCCTTAGAGTGACAGAAAACCTGGCAAATACTGTATCTTACGTGATAGCTCAAAAAAACCCCGAAAGAAACCACATTCAAGAAGCTGAGGATGAAAGCTTTCATTGTTTTTCAGATGCATTGATTGACCAACCCACCAGTCAATTTTCAATGAGGAAGTTCTTATCTAGGAAGCTCCTCCCCTGGCAGTTTGCATGAAGTGGGGAGTTACAGAGGGCTTTGTATAGAAGGAAAGGCTGCCACCTCCAATCAAGTTTATCTCTTTGGACTTGCCTCCATCTCCAGGTCCTCCAAACTGCCCATTTCTCTTCTGAGCTCCCTTCCCTCTTCCTCTCCTGACCTACCAAGCTGCAGTTTCTGGAAAGCAGTTTCTACAAAGCACCCAGGCACTGCTCTGCACCCTTTCCATCTCAGCTTAACAGTCATTTCCTCCAGGGGCCCTTTCCGGATCTCCTTTTTGTATCCAGCACATATTGCATGTTTACATCCCCTTCAGAATCCTCATCACACATGTGGACTTACTTCCCCAGTATCTCCTTTTGCTACTAGAGGGCTTCACAAAATTCATGGAAAAATGACATTGTCTTTTAGTTCTCTTTTCCCACAAACTTTTGAAGCCCCCTCTCCTACAAATAGTGACTATGGGATGGTGTCTGTATCTGGGTTGTCATACAGAGGAGCCAGCAGAGAGAAATAGGGACACCTTTTCTATGAATTCTGTTAGTAACTTTGCTTTGAAGGTTAACTCTAGAAGCTAAGGTGGCCCAAATTCTTGGTTGGTTTGGGAGAGAGAGTGCTGTGGCTGTTATTGACCCAGTATCGTAAGGAACCTGCTTTCTGATATGACTCTGTTCCACAATTTTAAGTTTTTCAGGTTTGGGTGGAATTTCAGGTCATTGGGAAGACTAGGAAGGGAAGCTCTGTTTTCACTCCTGCTCCCTGGGGTGGAAGATGATGGTACCTGAGCAGAGAGGCTCCCGGTTGGATCATGATAAGACCACAGACTGTGGCACTGGGGGCAGGCCTTCTCTACTCTCACGAAAGGAGACAAATGCAGTTCCCCGAGTACAAGAGGTAGAGAATACTTACGCCTCTACACCGAAATCTTAAAAACAAAACAACACACACACACACACACACACACACACACACACACACCTTTGGAGCTGACAAAGAGCAAAGGTTAGAGGCTAATCTTAAGGTTAGAGGTTGTTAGTAGTTGAGGTTCATTGGAGATACCAACCCAGGAAAATATGGCGACTGTCAGGGCTAGATCCACAGTCACTAAGCAATGTCAGGGCAAGAGTTGGGACTCCACTTGTGGCCTCCAGGGAGAGTGGTTGGACTGTCGGTGGGCACACTGCCCAGTGGTTAGTATGTCCAAGTGGCTATCAAACCTCATCTGTCCCAGGAACATCTGGGTATCCTGTCTCCGGTATTTGAGTTCATGAAAGAATGTCTTTGGATTGCTAGCAGGAAGCACCTGGCTCTGCAAAGCCGAGACAAACATAGGAGGTGGACTTCGCTGGCAGGACTGGCTGGCCAAAGAGATAGAGAAGAACTGAGGAGAGGGGAGAACTCTTAGTTCTTGATGGCTGTACCAGGGGGCAGTACTGAGTTGTTTCCAAGGTCGTGCAGTCAAGGAATAGGAAGGTCCTCGGTCATCCTTTTAGGTTTCAGGAAACACTCATCAACTCAGTATTCTTTCTCCGCCATGGCTGAATTGCCTGGCTTTAAAAAAATAAACAAAACAAAACAAACAAACAAACAAACAAAAACCCCTCAATGTTCTGTTCAAGCTATCTCTGCAGAGTTGACTGCAACTTTTGAATCCAAGCTGACGCACCCAGTGATCCTTAGTCCGACAGGCAAAAATGACCAACTGTTGACATTTAGAAAGATATATTTTTTGGCTTGTGCTAAGCACACAACACTTTATGACTCCCTGGAAGACGACTTTGCCCTCTCCTGATCTTGTTCTCAGCTAGTGCATGGAGTGAGTTCTGCGTCCCACAGAAGGAAAGGCTGCTTGGTCCTGCGTCAGCCTCAGAACCATTCTGACACTTGCACCCTTTGTGGCAGTCTCCATGTCTGTCCGCCTTGCTGAGCGCCTTCACTTCACTGACCCTCGGCTTCACGGAATCTGTTGTCCTTCTTCAGGACCCAGTTTCTCCTGGCAGCAAGTGAGACACATTCTAATCATCCTTGCCTCTTCACGCGCATTCAGACGGTACTTCTTGTCTGAGAGATTCATTTCTTTCCCTGACAGCCTATGTATGGTACGGTTGCATGAATGGCTAATACGTCAATAGCAATTCAAACGCGGTGCTAGTTCTTCGTGGTTGTTGTGATTGTTGTGCGCCATCCAGTCAGCCCCTGCTTGGAGGGTCTCTTTGTATAACCGAAGGAAACACTGCCCTGTGCTGCGCTGACCCCGCACGGGTTCTTGTATTTGAGGCCATTATTGCAACGACTGTGTCAGTCCGTGTCCTTGGCATTCCTCTTCTTTTTTGCTGACCTTCTATTTATCAAGGATGATGTCCTTTTTCAGGGACTAGTCTCATCTGATAATATGTCCAAAGGATCTGAGGCGAAGTCTCGTCATCTTAACTTTTAAGAAACCTTCTGGATGGGTTTTTTTTTCCGAGACAGATTTGTTTGTTCTTTTGGCCATCCATGGATGGTCCTTTCCATATTGCTCAGCCACACCATAATTCAGATGCATCGATTCTTCTTCAGTCTTCCTTATTCACGTGCATATGAGGTGGTGAAAATGTCATGGCTCGGCTCAGGTGCACCGTATTCTTCAAAGAGATATTCTTGCCCTTCCACACTTTAAAGAGGTTTTGTGCAGCTGATATGCCAAGTAAAATTGAATGGGTTGATTTCTTGACCGCTCCTTCCAAGGGCAGTTTTTTGAATCACTTGATTTAATAGGCTGGAGAAGCACACTCAAATGAAAGATAGGTTGCTTCCCAAGTCCAAAGACGCCCACAAGACACTATGCTCTTTTTCAGTTGTGCAGAAGCCAGATGGAATAATTTTTCCTTCCCGTTAGTAGGGCTATATCTCACCCCACTAGAGTCCTGATGTAGTACTGCTTTTAGTTATTATTGTTTTAGGCAGAGATAACACTATGGTTTTCCTACTATAACAGACCTTAATCCACATTCCAGGAATCCAATATAAAGACTCTTCCCATTTTGGAAAACAATATGGTGCTTCTATGGTCTCAGAGGACTTCAAGGCCAATTGTTATCATGTGGTCTACAAAGACAATATTTTACACCCTCTCTTGGTGAATATAGGTAGGAACTTAAAAGCTACCTCATGAATGATCATCTAAGGTACAGTGACTGATCTTTCCCTCTCTGTAGCAAAGAAGAGTGATGACAATCAAAAAGACATTAGACTAATAGACCATGTGAATATCACCAGGTCTCTGAGATGAAAAGAACTAGGTGGTGCCTGATTTAAACTACCAATGACTCTGAAAGGGATCTCACTAGAAGGTTGGGGATAGAATTGTGGGGGGAGGATTGGAACAAAACTCTATTACATAAAAGACACCAAGCTTCCTGGTGGGTTAGAAACTGATGAAAGTCTGAAACAGTTGCCTTTAGTCACCCTTCAGGTCTGGAAATGAACTTGTTGCTGTAGCTCAATTTTCAGCCAAACAATAGAGAGGTCTTTAAGGGGAAGAATAACCTTAGGGAAGTATGCATACTTAAGATGATTAACCAGGCTGAGCCCCGGTGGCGTAGTGGTTGTGCGCGGGACTGCGGCCCACTGGGATGGAGGTTCAATTCCAGCAGTGGGGCTGGGCCTCCTACTCCCACCACCGGAGAGCAGTGATCCCCCCCCCCAAAAAAAAAAGATGATTAACCATTTGGAATTAAGGGGGCTGCATTTGCCCATGAAGAGAGTTTAAGGAGAGAATGAGTGGGGACAGGAAACAAGGAAGAAGTGGGGTAGGTGGTGTTACATTAAGGGAATTGCAATCAATGAAAAGAAAGAAAATGTGTATGAATCATTAAAGATAAAATTGATTGATGATTTACTTTGTAAGTGTTCACCTAATTCACAATAAAATAATGATTATTAAAACAACCAACTGGGAGAGAAGCCAAGATGGTGTTCAGGTAGATTTACTTGCTTAGAGCTTCTGCTACAAGACCAGAAAATTAAGCGGTAAGGAGACTAAGACTGGGAGGCTGAGAGCTAAAAATAGAATCGGGGTATTGGTTCTGCCCCAGAACCCCCTCCTCTTGTTGATTTTCACTCACAAAGCTAATCCAGAATGCAATGAAAAGCTCTTGGTTCATTGTGCCAGGCTTGCAGGCTCTGCTGGACCTGGGCCTCTCCCTGTGTCCTGTGTGCAGGGAGCAGTGATTACCCACATTGCTGTCTAAAAGTGGTCGCAAACCCAGGCTCGAAGAGAGCCTCTGAAAGCTAGTCATAAGACCCCATACCAGAGTTCCCTGCTCTTGCAGTCTAGCGGTTGGTGCTGGTAGTCATAGATTTGCAGCTATTGAAGATCCGCTGTCAGATCACAGGTTTCCAGAGCACAAACAGCTGATAGCCAAGGAGCGAATTCAGTTTCAGTGGGCTGAAAAAATAGCAACCTCTCAGATATGCTAGTCCCCCTCCCCTGGAGGTCAGGGTGAATCAGGGCAACCCAAGCCAAATATGAAAAGGAGAAAAAGGTTGAGACCTGGTGGCATAGTAGTTGTGTGCGGGACTGCAGCCCACAGGGTTGACAGTTCAAATCCAGCAGCAGCTCTCCAGGAGCAAGGCTGGGTTTCCTACTCCCACGAGGGTAGTGATGCCACAAGAATAAATAAATAGATAGATAGATAGATGATAAATAAATAAATAAATAAAATAAAAAGGAAAAATTTCTCTTGGTGAAAACTTCCAATCCCACGTGGTGGCCCATTGTTTAACTAGGAGGCAAACCTGCTAGCATTGTCCTTTAGCATACTTTACCATAACAAGGTAGCTGGAGCTAAGGAATTCCAGGTGTGATCTCAAGAGCATATCCCCAAGCTTTCAACATAACAAAGACCCACTTGGGCAAACACTAGTCTCAGAACACAGTTCCACAGTGAGCTACTGGGCGTCCACCAGTCTCAGCACAAACGAGGGCAATTCTTCAAGCTCAAAAGGGGGAGCTTTTTGAATGCCACTGGTGGCCCTAACATGGCTGGGGAAACCCTTCCTTTA
Source organism: Nesogale talazaci (assembly GCA_004026705.1). Classification (NCBI taxonomy): domain Eukaryota; kingdom Metazoa; phylum Chordata; class Mammalia; order Afrosoricida; family Tenrecidae; genus Nesogale; species Nesogale talazaci. The sequence continues at coordinate 118,066 of PVJH01004089.1, read as the reverse complement.
TGCTTCTCATGATTGGGGGATCTCTGGCCTGTCCTCCGTAGTCCTACGCGTGGCTAAGGGAACCTCCTCCCAACTTCCACAATGCTGCACATAGCACAAGGCAGCTACACCGGGCATCCCCAGCACTCCACACTGCTGCAGGAATCTCTGCCTGACCTCCGCTCCCATCTTGCCTACGAGGGTAATTCTGCCCAGCATCCTAGGGTCTCTACACTAAAGCAGGCACACTCACCCGCCACCTTGGGACAGGATTTGAACCACTTCAGTCCCACAGTCAGGCAATCAGGGCTCAGCAATCTTTTTACTTTTTATTCTTTTTCTTCTCTCTCCCTTCTCTCTTTCCCACCACAGTCAGTCTCAGCAGACCCAGTTGTGTTTTGTTTTTCTTTTCTCTTTCTTTCTCTCTTTGTTCTTTTTCTTCTTTCCCCCCTCTCTTTCCTTTCACTTGCCACTGCTGGATCCCAGCTCACTACCCTCTGCCTACGCCAACTCTGGCCACCAGTGAGGGGAGCTCCATGCCATCCCTTTCCAGCGCTCCATACTGCTGTAGAAACCGCTGCCTGGCCTCCATGGTGATCTTGTTGACTAAGGCAATTCCACCCAGCATCTGTGGGGCTCTACACGAAAGTGGACATACCCACCGGACACCATTGAGCAGAATTTAAACCCCTCCAGCATCACAGTCAGGCAATTGGGGCTCAGCTATCTCTTTACTTTTCTTCTTTTCTTCTTCTATCTCTTCTTTTTTCTACCACAGTCTAAGCAGGCTCAGTTTTTTGCTTTTGTTTATTTTTGTTTGCTTTCCTTTCTCTCTTTTTCTTCTCTTTCCCCTCTCTTTTTACAAGTCACTATTGGCCTCCAGGCCACTCCCTGTGGCTCAAGCCTGCACTCGGTGACCTTACATACAGCTGGGGAAATCACACCCACCCTCTGGGAGATACCCCTTTAAGTGGCTGGGTAAACTCTTGCCTGCCCTCCCCCTTCCCCCAAGCCCTACAAGTGACTGGGAGAACTTCTGCCCACCCTTTGTGGTGCTCCACACTGCTGCAGGAACATCTGCCTAACCTCTGTGGCAACCTCTCCAACTAGGGTAATTTCACTTGCCATCCACAGTGCTCTACACCAAGGCGGGTACACACACGCATCCCCTGCAACACTACAATTGTAGTAGGCACTGCCACATGCCATTCAAAGGTCTGCAAATCTCTGTGGACCACACCACCACAGTTTCCTGGGAGATCAACCAGTGAAGTGCCATCCTCATGGGTTCACAGCCATCTGACCAGGGTTTCCTGAGAGGACCATCCAATTCACACCCCAAATGATGGAATGCTGGTTGACTAGGATAAGAGTGAAATCACAGGAAGATAAAACAATATCCTGACACCCTCCCCCACCTGAGTGCAGTTAGCTGCAGGTATTTCTAAGAAGCATTCGTATGAGTCTCTCAAAGAGAGAACCCAGTGTTCTACTCTTTGGAAGATGGAGTCAGGCTCCTCTAAAATAACACATAAACAGCAACCGGTCCCAAAGTCTCAACAAAAAAGCAAGAGGAACAAAAGACAATGCAGAAGTCATGAACCTAATGACATGCATAAAAGAAGCAGATATTTACCTGTCAAAGAAAGAAATCTTCAGAATGGTGCTTGGAGCCTATAAGATATGAGGGAAGAAATATAAAAAAGAATGAAATGATAGAGGAAATAAAGGCCACACATCAAAAGGAAATAGAGATCTAAGGGATGAAATAAAAAAAAAATCCAGTAGCAAATTAGCTGAATTGCCAACAGACTCGAGGAGGCAAAGAATAGCACCTGTGACCTAGAGGATAACCATGCAGGCTGCAGCAAATGGGAAAGGCAGTCAAATAAAACAATTAAAGGAGCTAAAGAAAACTTGAGACTCATGTCTGATGCTATGAAGAGAAACAGTATTAGAGTAATTGAACCACTGCAACAAGACAAAACAACCGTCAACGCCAAAAATCACAAGGGAATTCTTGGAGGAAAACTTCCCCAGGTTGATAAATGAAAATCAGACAACCATTCAGGAAGCCAAAAGAACACCAGCTAGACTGAACCCCTAGAAGAAGTCACCAAGACACCATTGACCAAACAGCAAAAACCAAATTGAGAGGAAGACCCAAGAGATAGATGATTTTTGACCAGTGGTTTTAAAATTCACATTACTTGAATGTATACTCTTTATTTGTCTTGACTTCAACATTTTGTCCCATCTGGCCATCACAAGGAATCTATTTTCACTTATGGTCTACTGATCACATATCTGTTAGTAACTATTTGTGTCTCCAAACTGCATTAAACCTAGATGTCCAAAAAGCAAAACAAAAACTCAGGTGGACTGTTCGTGGATCTGGTCAGAAGGAGGTCTTATAACTCCCTGAGCCCTGGTGGTGTAGTAGTTATGAGTTGGGCTGCTATTCACATGTTCTGTAGTTTAAAACTAGAAGCAGCTTCATGGGAGAAAGCCTGGGATTTCTACTCTGGTAAACAGTTACAGTCTTAAAAACTCAGAGGCAGTTGATATGAGTCAGTATTGACTTGATGGCAGTAAATTATCTTTCCTGAAGATGGAAATAGCCAATTGGAAGTTTTCTGAATCTCCTCCCTGGCCCCGCAACAAACCAGTTGATTTTGGAGAGACTGATTGAATGTCATCCCTTGTGCATCACAGAACAGTTTTCAATGGTTGATTTTTCACTGGACATTTCCAGACCTTTATGTCCCCTAAGGTGACTTTGAGTGGACCCAACTATCAACCACTCAATTAACAGTTGAACATGTAAACTATTTACACTACCCCGGAATTCCTTTCTTTCTGCTTCGGTTCTCAGAATCAGTCAAGATTCTTAGCTGTAGTAATGCAAACAAACTCTAGTTGATTTAAACTCATTTATGGCATTGGGGTGCTCATGGGACTGCTATAAGAGTTGGAGAGGAAGGTTTGGAGGTGATAGTATCAGAATCTAATCATTAGTACCTAAGTTTCAGAATGTAGTATTCAAACCGTGCACAGAATGGTCTGTAGAGGATGCTATCAGTGCTGCCCTGACAAGATACTGAATTCTGTCACCAACATATCTGCACTGCTGCTCCAGGTACAGAATGAAGTCACTGCTGCCATGGAAACATTGTTTTGCTGTAAATGTTGCCACCACTCAAGTGATCTCATCGTCCCTTGATTGTCTTTTTCAGTGGTATTTGAAGTAGACTTCAGGGTGGATACTTCTGATTGGTTGATCCTTAATCATGTGTCCATCACTACCTTTCTAGGAAACTGGGAAAAGCAGTCATTGCATGTCAGTTTTTATAGTATAATGTTGGCTCTGACTCCAATAAAGATTCATAAAAAGACAAATTTCCAAGTCTAGCAAAGAGCTCCCAATTGTAGGCAGTGTAAATGCATGGCAAGTGATCATGAAGATCTGGACTTAACTACAACAGCTTCTCAGGAGGAGGACGGTCTTGCTGCACATTAATTATTATTATTATTATTATTATTATTATTATTATTATTATTATTATTAGCAGCATCCCAGGCAGATACTAGTGACCACAATACCAAAGAGATATTATTTATTTTTGCTTAGTTTTGGAGTTCCAACTACTGTGAGAATGATTTCAAATGTAATTGCTTAAAGATTACTCCTAGGTAAATTTCAGCTTTATCCAAATATCTTCTTCACGTTGGTTTTATTTTTGCCTCCCTCCAAAGCTGTGTTTTCAGTATGCTGTGATGCTGGGTTGAGATGGATTCCCTCTCCTCAACCCCCCGCCCCATCCCACCCCTTCATGGGGAGCTCAAATATGTACCTCTAGTTCTAGAAACATCCAACTGGAAAGCTACATCCCTTTACAACCTCTCTAGAGTTGTAAATAGACAAGAGTTTGCTCCTTTGTTTTCCCAGTTAGAAGAGGTTTCTCCTGACTGTTTTTACTACAAAAGCTTTTTTACAAAAGACCATTAGGGACTTAATCACTAAAGTGTAGTTTGTTTATTGACAGAATCAATCTCCCACCAACTCTGTATATAAGTCATTGATCTGATATTGCCAGACTTTTCTCATTACTATTTTTCAAAGCAGAGCAAACAAACAAACAAAAATCCTCTCAGGATAATTAGGTTTCCCTTAGCCCAATATAGCAACATATCCTTGTGTCTCATAAGAAATAAATAGTAGCGCCAAGTGGGTCACTCTTACTTAGACACTTTTAAAAAAGGTGTCTTATTTCTCTAATTTTGTACTCTGTGACTTTATCACCAAATGTTTGCAATTCATTTAAATTCACTCTTACACACAGGTGCAATCTCAGAGTGTAAGGCATATGCCTGATGGTGAGAATGGGAGGGTCATGGGGTGGGAAAGTGAGAACAGAGTTTATGGAATATGAGGGGGTACCTCCCCCCAAACTGGAATTTTGTATTTAGTTTTAGATATGTATTCAATTCTTTTTTGTTTACAAAACAACCTTATCACTTTCATTGTAGTCTCCATCACACTTAATACATTTGTCATATCTGCAATTCCATTCTTGGAAACATTTTTCAAGCTCATCCGGTTGGTTTGCTGATGGTATCTTTCTCATTTTTTTCGTCACCTCTTTTCTGTCATCATTCACTGTCATTTCATGTCCCTCTGCATTTGTGAAAAAAAAAGTTGCATGGACTCAGGTCAGGGGAGTCAGGTGCATGGGGCAAGAGAGGCATGCTGATTTTTTTTTTGTCAAAAACTGGTGCACTGAGATGGCTGTGAGAACAGATGCACTGTCGTGGGGGCAAAACCAGTCCTCTGTCTGCCAGAATCAGGCCTTGTCTGTCACACAGTATTACACAATCTTTTCAGAACGTCTCAATAGAAAGTTTGATTAACAATCTGACATGATGAAATTAACTCCAAATGCACTATCCCATTACATAAGAAAAACAAATGAGCATTGCGTCCTGATCTTTGATTCCACTTAATGAGTTTTTGTGGGGCATCATAAGAATAGCACCATGTCTCATCACTGGTAATGACTTTGGAAAAAAATCTGGGCTGCTTTGGAGCTGGTTTTTCAAAGCACTTGATGCTCTTTTATTCTGATCAGTCAGAACCGAAGGCACAAATTTTTCAGTGACTCCTTTCCTTCCCAAATCTTCCGTTAAAATTCCAGATAACTTCCCTATCTCTTCAATGATCCATTATTGATCTTTGAGCACAAGTGCAAGAATTTTGTTGACATTTTTCTCCTTTTGGGAAGTCGACAGACATCCAGAATGAGGTTTGTTATCCATTCACATTTCACCTATTTTGAAATCAGAAAATGACATGTCTACTTGAGTTTTTCCCCATAGCACTGCCCTCGTAGCTGTTCATCATCACAACAGTTTCGGCGACATTTTTCCTAAGCAGGAAGCAAAATTTCACAGTGTCATGCTGTTCTCTTATATTGGCCATCACAACAAACACAGTTTGAGCAAAACTGCTTTCACAAAAAAATTCACTTTGACCAGAGAGAACTTTCCTAGGCAATGCCACTAGGTGCACTAACTCACCTAGTCGGAAAAAAAAATATGTTCTAAGGAAGGTCCACCCAGTGTTTCATTTTTGGGTACCCAGTATTGGATCAGCCACATAACTCCAGAGAGCCTAGTTACTTGAGACAATGGTGCTACATGGACCAATATTATTGCAACAAATGAGCTGGAGATTGTTCTAATATAAATTTCATCTTGTATCAACAGAGAACAATAAAGAGTAGGTGAATGAGGTAGAAGTATTCACCTGGTATGAGGGAACTTAAAAAATTTAATTGAAAATTTAAATTAAAAGTGAACGGATTTTTTTCCCACTAATTTTTGAAGTCTCCTCATATGCATTTTAACTCCTGACTCTATTTAATGAATTGATAAATAATTCAACTTCTAACCATTTCCCACGACCCTTGTAGGTACTAAGCTCTGCACTGAGAGCTTTACATTCATTGTCTTATGTAATAATCCTTCTCTCAACCCTATCCAGTGAAGTAGATCTAATTTAAGAAAACTGAGGCGCAGTGACCTTAAATGACTGAACAAGAACGTGAATTCACACAACTGTAACTTCAGAGTGATTCTAGCAACTGTCTTGGGTCTTCTTTGTGGGACTTTGGTAAAGTGGATGTAAAATTGGGTTATTTGGTAGGTGCATAGGCAAATGTGGTGAAGAAAACTGATGGCACCCAGCTATCAAAGGATATAGAGTCTGGGGTTACAAAGTCTGAAGATAAAACAGATGACCGTCTAGCTGAGAAGTAGCCAAGTCCACACAGAAGAAGCATATCACCCCGTGCGTCCATGAGCTATTCAAGGTCAGGCCTCAGGCATCAAACAGGAAAAAAAACCGTATCCCTGTGTGCTCACCTTCTTGAGGTGATCACTGAGGACAGGTGGGGACATGAGTAAGGTAACTGGCTATCAAAACATATAGTGTCTGAAGTCCTAAAAGCTTGAGGGTGACCAAATAGTCATATAACCCAGGAGCTACAAAGCCTACCACAGAAGAAGCACACCAGTGTGTGTGACCATGAGGTGTGGAAAGAACCAGGTACCAGGCATCAAAGAACAGAAATCATATCATTATGTACCCACCCTTGTGGCAGTCATCTTCTTATGTTAATTTTATCATTGAAATGTAGGGATGGAGTCTGGTCTGTTAATCAGGAGAAAGCCATTGAATAGCTGATGAGGCTTCTGTGTGGGCATGGCTTTCACCTGAGACTCCTGGGAAATCTCGCGGTATTTCCCTCATGAAGATGAGAAACTATCTTTCCCAGTTGTTGGGAGTTAGTTTCAGAGATGATTAACCACAGGCAACACAGAATGGCAGTGGCTGGGATAGCCGGTGGAGAGACCACACAACTTTGCCCTGATGAAGACAGACCTCTGAAGCTGGAGTGGCATGCTGTTGATGGACCTGAGCCCTGGAAGCGAGGAGCCATGGGGAGATCCCTGCCAGTGCCAGAATTCTGCACCCACTGACCTGTGACTTCCTGAGTTGGAAGCAGACTTTATAGACTGATTTCAGGCATATGGGTTATTATTGCACTTATGACTTTGCACTGGACTGGATTGGGATGCCTTCTTAGGGTCACATTTCTTTTGTATATAAACCCTTTCCTTATACCTATATGTGTGTCTTTGAAATTTGTTCCTCTAGTCTATCCGGACTATCTCACCCTTTCAGCCATGATTGCTGAGCACAGAATGGTGCAGTGGCAGACAGAGCAGAGGAAGCTGATATTGCTCAGGCACCAAATGATAAAATATCTGGGATTTTAAAGGCTTGAAGGTGACCAAGTGGCCGTCTAGCGCAGAAGCCGCAAAGCCCATGTGGAAGAAGCACACCAGCCTGTGTGATCATGAGGGGTTGAAGGGAGCAGATATCAAGCATCAAAGAATAAGAATGACATCACTATGAATGAGAGGGAAAGCAGGGTGGGGATCCAAGGCCCACTTGTGAATAATTGGACACCCAGGGAGTCCTGGGGAGGAGACAGCCCAGTCAAGGTGCAGTGAAGTGGTGATAAAGCATCCAACTTTGCTCTGGTTCCTGAAGGCTTCCTCCCCCAACTATCATGGTCCCAAATCTACCTTACAAATCCAGCTGGACTGGAGAAGGTACACTGGTAGAGATGGAAACTGGAAATATGGGGAACCCGGGACAGATGAGCCCCTCAGGCCAGTGGTGAGGTTGAAGTTACCAGATGGATGGAGAGAAGGTGGGGTAGAGAGAGGGAGCCAACTACAAGGATCTACACATAACCTCCCATCTGGAGGACAGATATTGGAGGAGTAGGCGAGGGGAGACGTCGGGCAGTGTAAGATATGACAGAACAATAATAATTTATAAAGTATTGAGGGTTGGTGGGGGAGGAGAGAGTAAGGACGAAGGAGAAAGAATGAGAAGCTGATATCAAGGACTCAAGTGGAAAAGCAGCTATTTGGAGAATGGTGATGGCAGCAAGCATGTGAAGCTGCTTGTCACGGTATATGTATTTATGTATTGTCAAACGTGATGTATGTGCCTCCAATAAAATGAATTTTCTAAATTGGGTAATTTTGGTAATTCTTTAGGTGTTTTTGAACTCTAGCATTTTATATTCAGATGATTTGGACTACATTATACTTGAATTAACTAATGTAGCACTAACCTTTATAGAAAAATCAACTTGCTAGTTGTCAGTCAAGATTGGTCCTCATGAGAAGATTCTGCATTGAGGGCGTTGTATATGACATACAACTTCATATTAATGAGGACAGTGTGTCTGCCGAGCCTCAACTGACAGTTGAAGGTTAATGGGAATGTGCACAAGGATGCTATGAAGCATGAGTGTAGGCTCTGTGCTGGGTTGATGGAGGTGGGTGGAAAGAAGCTCCTGCCTCTGCCTGACTTGGCTGCTTTGGCTCGTTGGCTAGAACATGAAGAAAATTCCAGTTGAGGGTTGACCATCCAGTATTTTGTTGAGGAGAACAATCAGATAGCCGCCACCACATCTGAAGGGCTGTGGTAAGAAGTAAGACTGTCATTGGATATGCAAGATCATGTGTAGTTAGTGTTTCTACTTCCCCTACCTGTATAAATACTTTGATTAGAAATATATTATCAAAATTCATGGGCACATGTGAGGTATAGTGATTTGCCAATGAAAACAGAGACTAATGGTAAAGAAGAGGCACTTGCGTAATCAGTGCATATTCAGATTCCTGCTCAGATCTGGAAACTATCTCTGTGTTCTTTATTGTCAAATGTACTGTTCTTGGCTAATTTTGTGTTTTCCACCATGCAGAAAAGGTAGCAGCGCTGTTATTATTCATAATGCGATAGCTCTTCAGAAACTGCTTGTTGTCAAACTTATGTAGATCTCCTGGCCTCTTCTGACCAATTCCATTTCTTTACTGCCAACAGCATTGCTCATGCTACTGCATTATCCATCAGATAATCCTTCATATGGGCTCCCAGGGACTCTGTCAAAGGTTATCACTATGTTTCACTGGGGAGGTCCACAATTGCAAGTCTTTTTCAGAGAATACAGGTAATGTGAATGATAGTTTTCTGGTCATGTTCAGTATTTGATAGCATATATGGAACAATACATCTTCCAACTGGGTCTTCTCTTGAACTTCTTAGGTTGTGATCCTTGCATCTGCACAGTGTCCTGTCAACAAATAATGGCATTCCTGCCTTTCAGGTACTGTCACAGTGAGGAACAGAGGTGAGGGCAGATCAAGAAGTATGGTTTCATTTCTGTCGAGAGTGAGTGTCTTACATTTGCCACAGCTGAAAACTGTCCTGGGATAGCAGGATAACACCTATTAATTGGAGTCAAATCTATCTTTTGAGAGGAGGCATTTGCAGTGGGCACCTACCATCCCTCCCTCCACTCAGAGATGCAAACTGGAGGCAGCTTTGCAGCAGAGCATAGCCAGGTTAGGACACACTGCTGAAACTATGTTTGTGGCTCCAGTCCTAGTGCTGGTAATGGACTATATTAGCTTTCTGTTGCTGCTATAACAAATTTCTTTATACACTTTTATCACAATAAAAATATGGCAGCACTAATTTATTGCTTTCTAGGTCAGAAGTTTGGCACAGCACAGCTTATCTGGTTTCCTGGTTTTATAAGCTGAAATCCAGGTATCAGCAGGACTGGAGACTCTGGAGGGATCAATCAGCTTTCAAGCTCATTCAAATCATTGGTGGAATCCCATGCCAGGTTATTGGATAATTGAGGTCTCAATTTCCATCTGGCTGTCAGACAGGGCACACCGTCAACTTCCAGAAGCTATTCATATTCTTTGGTTTATGATCCTTTCTCTCCAGCTTTAAAGCTCGCTGTAGCAGGACGGATCCTTGTTACATTTGAATCTCTTTCCAGTTGAAGAAAGTCATCTGGTTGTAAGAGCTAATATGATTAAATCTGGCCCATCTGGATGATTCAGTGTGCACTCCCTATTTTAATTATGATGTTGATGAAGTGTTGAAATCATAAACATTGCCAGCCAAACAAGAAGTCTTGATGGTGTTATGGGGATAAGCATTGTCTACATTGGCTACTAACCCCCATCTGCTTCCCTAAGGGAGAAAGATGAGTCTATTTGTTCCTTTAAGAGTCATGCTCTCAGAAGCCCAACACAATGCCCTAGGAGTTGGAATCTACTTGGTGGCAGTGGACTTGGTCCAGGTTTTGCCAGAACAAGCAAATCTGCCTTGAAAGAAGTACAGCCAGAATGGTCCTTAGAAGGCAGGATGGCAAGACTTCTTCTCACATCCATTGGACTTGTTACCAGGAGGTGCCAGTAGAGAATGACATTGTGCTAGGTGAAGCACAGAATCAAGATGTACAGAGTACAGAGTAGCAGGATGCATCGGCACAGTGGCTGCAACAAGGGTACCACAATCAGTTTCCAAACATTCTCATTCTACATGGACTCTTTGACCTCATCTCCCCTCCACTGTACCACCACCCCTGGAACCCCCGCTCCCGAAACTCTTATTCTACTTGCTGTCTCTATAGGTTAATCAATCCTGGGTTTAATCATCACATTAGTAAAGGTGGAACAACAATGGGGAGAAATGAATGTGTACTAGATGACGTCATCCCTTTGAGTGCCTGAATACACTGTTACTATCTTCACTTTACCCTACAGATGATGAGTCGGGGCATGGTTTAGTAACTTGTCCACACCATCTAGACAATATGTATGTACTCGGAATTTGAACTGAAATCTGACTGAAATGAAAGCCAGGGCTTAACCCGAGTAATCATATAACAGTAATCATATCTTTCTAGACTCTATATGGATGCTACATGAAGAATAAGAATGAGACTCTGATATCAATATTCCTATAAGCTTGATGCAGAATGCATTACTGCCCCTCCCATACACTTATGCCATGCAGGCAAAACACCATCCTGGCCTTGCATCTCACCTGCTCTTTGGAATGCCTTTTTTGGAAACTATAAGTTCCCCTCAAGTAATTGAAGATAAGAAAGTGTAGTGTCATATGGGCAGAAGCCCAGGCAGTAACTTACATTAACCCTAGTTTCCAGTTCTTCCTCTTGGGAAAAACTGTGATTCTATTCTACCCTCTCACCCCAACTCCATTACAATTTTGTGAGTCAACCAGATGGCCCAAGGAACTCTGAAACTCACACTTTCATCATGGCTCTGTTCCCTGTGGACAGGCCTCATTCTTAGAGAGCAGTCTGGAAAATGGATTGTTCCCACAAGTCCATGAGATATTCTTTCACAAGGTCATGCAATATTAACCAACCAAACTCATTATCATCCAGTCATTGATGACTCATAGTGACCCCAAGAGTGTACATGTTTACAGGAATAGAAAGCCCAATTTTTCTTCCTTGGAGCTGCAGGGGGTCTCAAACTGCCAACCATCAGGTTGCAGACCAACAAGTAACCATTACAACATCAGGACTCTTCATACAACATCGGGCTGCCAGTAATAGTGCTGACATAGAAATTTGGGATGAATCTCACTCACATCAGGCACTCTGATGAACTCTGAATTCAGAGTTTAGCACTGCCAGCAATCTGTGTAGTATGCATAATAATGGTTCCCATTGAGCTCTAGTCATGTGTCAGGCATATTATGAAGGGTAACCAAAAACACGAGTCTCTAAAATACTTTGTAAACGAAGCAGAATTTTAGGCAGAGGCGCGTGAACCCTGTAACCTCACAAGGTATTTCTCAATTCTTGCCTGAACCAGTACAGGAAGTGTTATTTCTGGTTTTCTCGTCTGCCAGTGGTCTTTCCACCAAAGGGAAGCTGCTCCCCTCGTGGGTTTGGTGTTGGTGGAGTCATTTAGTTTCCTGGAAGCTCACTCAGCAGTAAAGTGCTGGCTCATCCATTCATTGTCATGTGAAATGAGTGATCCTGGTGAGAATCAAAATCATTTCCCAGTTGTATGAGGTTGTACTCCTAGCCACACTCTTTCACTAGCATCCATGTGTCATCACTTGTGTGGTGCTAGGAATTCCACCTGGCATCTGGTACTTCCGAATGGGAAGACAATCTAATCTTCTCAAAAGTAGGGGCACTAGCTTTTAAAAGTTGCAGATGGAGCGGGTTGGAAAAAGTCTTGGTTGAGTACTCAAAAAATGTGTAAAGCGGTAAGACAAAGCAGCAAAAAAGCATGTCGTCTTGACCTCACTGCCCTGAGTCACTGAAATCATATACTGTAAGTCGCTTTATATCATTTCTCAGAAACTAATCTCTATTCTCACCGTAAGTTTCCATACAAAGTACGGTACGTGGAAAAAAGCACAATGTAAGCACTGCTGTTACTGGTGCTAAAAAAAAGGCTTAAAAAAGTTACTATCAATCTGGCTCAATATTGCATCCAATGGAAATTTAAGGTAAAAGTTGGGAACCTGATGATGATGTGTGTGGAAACTTTAAAATTTGTTGGAGAACTTGTAATAGGTTTATTTTTATTTGCTGACCACATATGAAAAATTAAAATATAGCTACTGTAACAAAAATAAAACACCAGTGTTTTAGAGTGTAGGACAAACTCCTCAAATTTAAAAATGATTCTTAGATACAATAGAACAAACCAGTTATGATTCAAATATAGTAGAAAAACAACTATGGTCTCCTTTTGGAACCAGCATGACATAGCAGGGAAGATACCTCTCATTAGCATCTGCATGCCAGGTAATCAGCTTCTAAGTTTTTCTATGCTAGACAATGAATGGATTTCTCATGTAAGAAAGATGTGGTACTGCCAGTTGACTGAAGAGTAACTTTTGCATTTACTCTGATGTAAGCATTCGTGCTGGTTGGACACTCTTGAGTTTTGAGTATGAGATGCTGCTGAGTCAGGTCAGACTCCGAGTGACCCTGAGTACAAGAGAGAAAGAAACAGTGCCCAGTCCTGTGTGCCAGCCTCATTATTGTCTAAGGACAACCACACAAGTTAGTGATGAAGAAATTGAGGAATCTTACCAACATCGTAAGTCGATAGTTGATCAAACGTGCCATAGAATGCATGATAATTATTACTGACTAGAATGCAAAAGTTGAAACAGAGAGGAAGAAATAGTAGTTGGAGAATATGACCTGGGAGATAGAAACAAAGCTGGAGGGTGTGTGATAGCACTTGTCAAGACCAATGACATCATTCCAAATACCTTTTATCGACGATACAAAATGTGACTATTCATATGAACGCTTCCTAATGGACTACACAGAAATTAAATTGACTCGGAGTTGAGGGAAGAGATGACAAGAAAGCCCAGGATCAGCAGCTAAAACGAGGCCAGGGTCCCGCTGTGAAACAGAACATCAATTGTGCATAGGTAAGCTCATGTTGAAGTTAAGGAGAATTAAGACAAGCCTAGGAGAGCCAAAAATCACTTTGAGCATCTTTCATCTGAATGATTTTAATATAATTTTATTGGCAATCCTATTACATACTTCTACAGTCCAGTCATATTAATAAGAGACACATAGTCATTTCTACAAACAGTTCCAGAACATTTTCTTCTCTTTGCTTTGTTACTAGCTCTCCATTTACCTCCAACACACCATTGCCTCCAACAAGCCCCTAAATCAGTGATAGTTACTGTCTCTTCACCCAATCGCACTCCTCCTGGTCTTCATATACTAGAAAACATACCAAAAAAAAAAAAAAGACCAAACTAAACCAGAGGTGAAAAAACTCAATTAAGAAAAAAAACCACTGCACATTAAAGACTGGAACATGCTTAAAATGGGTCAAAAGGGAGATTAGAAAAATGATCAAGTATCACATTTCACCCTGATCCCATCTGTCATGATAGAATTTACAGTATTGCCTGTCTGATAGCAAGGCTATTCACGTCTCTCAACTATGGTCAGCGGGGACTCATCACATGTGCAAAATGCCTCCTTGACTTTTAAGAACAGCTCAAGTACAGATCAGATCTGTTGAACGAGAAGGACAGAAGACCTGAAGATCTGTGGGATGACATCAAGAACATTGTACACAAAGAAAGCAAAAGGTCACTCAAAAGACAGGAAAAGCAGAAGAGATCAAAGTAGATGTCAGAAAAGACTGAAACTCACTCTTAACCATAGAACAGCTAAGGCAAGTGGATGAAGTGATGAAGGGAGAGAGCGGAACAGAAAGTTTCAAGCAGCAGCTCACGAAGATAGCGTCAAATATTATAATGAAATTTGCAAAGACCTAGGATTAGAAAACCAAAATGGAACAACACGCTCAGCATATTTTAAACTGAAACAACTCAAGAAAACATGCAAGACTCGAGTTTCAACATTGGATGATTCTCTGGGCAAAATACTGAACAATGCAGGAAGCACCAGATGAAGATGGAAAGAACAGAGTCACTGCGCCCAAAGAACTAGCTGTCATTCAACCTTTAAAAGAGGGAGCATATGATCAAGAACCAATGATACTGAAGGAAGATATCACTGAAGGCATTAGTCAAGACTAAAACTTCAGGAATTGATGGAATACCAATTGGAATATTGATGGGGCACAATCTGATGAGGCACTGGAAGAACAATCTGACGCCAGCAAAGACCTGGTCAACTGACTGGAAGAACTCCATATTTTTACCCATTTCAAAGAAAGGTGACACACAGAATGCTCTAATTATAGAATATAATTAATATCACGTTCAAATAAAATGATGCTGAAGCTCATGCAACAAAATTTGCAGCACTGTATTGACAGGGAGCTGCCAGAGGTTCAGGTGGGATTCAGAAGAAGATATGGAACAAGGGATATTGTTGCTGATGTCAGATGGATCTTGACTGAAAACATAGACTAATAGAAAGATGCTTACTTGTGTGCATTAACTAGGCAAAGGGATCTGAGTGTGAGGACCACAATAAATTATGGATCACTTTGACAAGAATGGGAATTCCAGAATACTTCATTACACTCATGTGGAATTTGTGTGTGGACCAAGAGGCAGTTGTGTGAACAGAACAAAGGAATACTGCACGCTTTAAAATCAAGAAGGGCATGTGTCAGAGTTGCATCCTCTCACCATAA
This sequence comes from Nesogale talazaci, assembly GCA_004026705.1. Classification (NCBI taxonomy): domain Eukaryota; kingdom Metazoa; phylum Chordata; class Mammalia; order Afrosoricida; family Tenrecidae; genus Nesogale; species Nesogale talazaci. Next base: position 102,997 of record PVJH01004089.1, on the reverse strand, counting down.
TTACTGAGTCTGGAAATTAATCAAATAACCAGGTACTGGATTATATAAAGAAAAATGTGTTTTTTATCAGGATAAGACTTATGAACAACCTTCCATGATGAGATTTGAAGTGCTTGCTAGTGAAAATCAAGGATTACAACATTCAGTATGTATTACAAATCAATGCAAAGAAAACCATTATAAAACAACAACAAAAGATAGGGCCGGCCACATCCAGACCTGGATGTAGAGGTGGCAGACAACAGGCTTGGGGAGGGACCAGAAAGCCATACCCACATGGAGACAGGTGGATACAGAGGATGAGAAAGAGAGATGATCCAGTCCCCATGATGACCACAGCCCTGCCCATGATGCCCAGAAGACTACGCCCTTGCAGACACCTATGCTACAGGGGGGACAGGGCAAGCAACAACAGGACTTGCTCCTTACAGAAGTAGACAACAACAAAGGACATTTTGGGGGTCATATGATGGGAAAGAAACGTGGACTGAGCCCCCAAAATGGATCTAATCAAGAGAGGAGCACTCCTGGTTGGACAGTGGGGAGGAGAGGAAGTATGGGGGTACACAGGGGAGAGGGGAGAGGAAGGGGGACCTGAACAGACTTGGGGCTGGGGAGAACAATGGGTAGTCCGCAGTTGGTGGCGGGGAGGGTGTGGGAGACCTGGTGGGGCTGAAGTAAGGGTAATGTAATAGAAAGTACAGAAACCCAAATGGTGACCGAGTATGACAGTGGAATGGGAGGAAGGCAGAAGGAAATAGGGGAAGGAACTAGAAGGCAAAGGGTACTGAGTTAGTCTGGGTAGACTAGAGGAACAAATTCAAGGACACGCATATGGATATAAGGAATGGGTTTATATTCAAGAGGAACAGGACATTGAGAAAACATCCCAGCCCAGTCCAACTCAAATCACAAGTCCGATATTAACCCATATGCCCGAAATAAATCAGTCCATAAAGTCTCCTTCTGACTCATGAAGTCACAGGTCAGTGGGCACAGAGTCCTGGCACTGACAGGGGTCTCCCCATGGCTCCTCACTTCCAGGGCTAAGGGTCCATCAACAGCATCCCATGGTGGCAGAAGCAACTCATCGCAAGCAGAGGCCTCCATGTGACTGCCCCAGCCTCAGACGTCCGGCTCCATCAGGGCAAAGCTGTGTGGTCTCTCCACCGGCTACTCCAGCTTCCCAGACGCCACCATTCTGTGTTGCCTGTGGTTAATCATCTCTGAAACTAACTCCCAACAACTGGGGGAGATAGCTTCTCATCTTCACGAGAGAAATATTGTGAGATTTCCCAGGAGTCTCAGGTGAAAGCCATGCCCACATAGAGACCTCATCGACTACTCAATGGCTATCTCCAGATTAACAGGCTAGACTCCACCCCTACATGTCAATCATAAAATTAACATAAGCACATGACTGCCACAGGCACTTAGAGAGGTCTAAATACAGATATGTATATATGTAAACATAAGCACATATTATAAGGAGGGAACAATCCTGATACATATATTTATATGTTTAATACTAAGATAGAACCTGGACCTTGGATCCCTACCCAGGTGCTCTCCCTTAAGGCAAGAACACTTTGTTCTACTAATTTGGCATTTCAGAATGCTCACTGGACCAATGTGATCACTGAAATCAATAGGTTCATAAGCAAATGTGGTGAAGAAAGCCCATGATGCCCAGCTACCAAAGGACATGAAGTCTGGGCTCTCAAAGCCTGAAGATAAACAAATGGCCATCTAGCAGAGAGGCATCCAAGCCCACAGGGAAGAAGTGGCCACGAGATGTCACCAGGCCACAGGCATCAAACAGGAAAAATTGTATCACTGTGAGCGATCTCGCATGAGACAATCACTGAGGACATGTGGGGATTGAGCAAGAGTGGTAAAGATGGCTGGTGGTACCCAGCTATCAAAAGATGTGACATCCAAGGACTTAAAAGTTTGAGGATGAACAAATGGTTATATGACCCAGGAACAACAAAGCCCACCTTAAAAGATGCACACCAGCCTGCATGACCATGAGATGTGGAAAGACCCAGATATCGCATCAAAGAACAAAAATCATATTACTGTGTGCCCACCCTCACGACAAGATCATTGAAGACAGAAAGGAGCAGATACAGACAGAGAGGAGAAATCTGATGGCACCCAACTACCAAATGATAAAGCACCTGGGATCACGACCACTTGAGGATGAATGGATGGACATCTAGCCCAGAAGCAGCAGAGCCCACATGGAAGAAAAACACTAGCATGTGTGATCATCGGGGTGGGGGTGGGGCTGAAGGGAGCAGATATCAAACATCAAAGAACAAGAACTACATCCCGGGGGGGCGGGGGCGGGGAGGGCACGGAGTGGGGACCCAAGGCCCACCTGTGGGTAATTGGACACTCTCTCACAGGGGAATCGTGGGGAAGAGACAGGTTAGTGAGGCTCAGTGAGTTGGCGATGAAGCATACAACTTTCCTCTAGTTCCTGAAGGCTTCCTCCCTCTAACTTTAACAGTCCCAGTTCTACACTACTGTGGAGAAGAGAAATGGAAATGCTGGGAACCCAGGATGGATGAACCCCGTGGGACCAGTATTGGGAATGAAGCTGCTGGATGGGTGGAGGGAAAGTGGGGTGGAGAGGGGAGCCAACTTCAGGGATCTACATATAACCCCCTACCGGGGGGACAGGCACTGGGGGCGAGGGCAAGGGGAGACATCAAGCACTGTAAATTATGACAAAACAATAATTTGTGGAGTATTGAGAGTTGGTGGGGGAGTAGGGAGCAAGGATGGAGGGAAAGGGATGGGAGGCTGAGGTCAGAGGTTCAGATGGAAAGGTGAGGTTCAGAGAGCGATGACAGCTTAGGCATGTGAAGAAGCGTGGCACAATATATATATTTAATGTATTATGAGAAACGATGTATGAGCCCCCAATAAAATGACTAAACATAAAAAAAACAACAAAAGAAAATGAAAATTCACATAACTGGACTAATGGGTAACATCATTATAAATGGAGAAAAGATTGCATTTGTCAAGGATTTTTGTCTTGCTTGGATCCACAATCAATGTTCATGAAAACATAGTTGAGAGACAAATGATTCATTAAACTGGATAAATCCATTTGTTACATATGATCTCTTTTTTTTTTTGGGGGGGGGGGAACATCAATGCCCTCTGGTGGTCGTGGGAGCTACCCAGTGCATTTGAACCACCAAGCCCACAGGCTGCAGTCCCGCACTCAACCACTTACTCCACCGGGGCTCAGCCCCTACGTATGATCTCTTTAAAGTGTGGAAAAACAGGAGTGTTTCTTCGAAGACTCAGGTGTGCCAGATGCAAGCCATGGTATTTTCAATTGCCTCACTTACTTGTGAGAGTTGGGTATCGAATAAGGAAAACCAAAAAAAAAAAAAAAATGGATGCATTTAAATCTTGGTGCTGATGAAGAATGCTGAAAGAAGCATGGACTTCCAAAAGAATAAAAAAAATCTGTCTTTAAAGATGTACAGTTAGAATTCTCCTTAAAGGCAAGTATGGGGTGACTTAGTTTCCCAAACTTTGGACATGTGGTTCAAAAGAAACTAGTCCTTGGAAAAGGGTATCATGTTTGGTAGAGGGAGAGCAAGGAAGAGGAAAACCCTCAACAAATGTATGGACATTGTGCCTGCAACTATGGGTTCAAACATAAGACTAATCATAAACTTCACGCATGATGGATTCTGTTTCCTTTGGTTATGTATAAGGTGGTTATGGGTGGGAAGCTACTTGATGGTAGCTAACAATAATAACAGCAAACAATGCCAGAATACATTTGTTTGTTAAAACCATCTAGTTCTTTCTGTTATAGCAACATTAAATAATGAGTCTCAAGATGAAAGAATTCAAGAAAACAATCAGCCCTCAAGTTGTAATCTGAAAGTTATTTTAGAAGTTGGCCAATATGGACACAATATGTACATATGAAAGCATAGTCTGACTTATGGGGTCATGAATAGTGCAAGTTCATTTAGAATGGTTAAGGATGTTACATAAATGGATATTGGAGGGGCCATTGTAAGTACCATTGAATGTTAGGGTAAGGTGCTTGTATTTATTCTGCTTGAACACACACACACACACACACACACACACAGAGAGAGAGAGAGAGAGAGAGAGAGAGAGAGAGAGAGAGAGAGAGAGAGAGAGATATGGAATACTGTGGTCTGATCAGATGGATATATCTGGAAAAATTTTCAGTGAGGTTTGGAGCAAGAGGAAACTAAAAGGTAAAGAGAAGGTTAAGAGTAGTGTTGATAGATAAAATACAGGACAAGTGTTAAATTTGAATTCCAGATAAACCACACAAATTTAATTCTGTGCTATAGCAAGCATTTTAGAGACATGATCTCAGATAAATAAAATCTATATTTTCTATGACAAGAATGTTATGCATATATTATATATATATGTTTCATGCAATATATGGAAAGTATTTGGGATGTATTTATACTAAAATTATTCATTGGTTATCTGAAATTCACTTAATTGAGCACCCTATATATTTTTTTTTTGCCGAATCTGACAACCCTAGTTGGGAGGCTATTGCAATAGTCTAAGTAAGAAATGACAAAAGACTAATCATGGTGGTGACAAAAGGACTTGCTAGAAGTGTAGAGATAGGCAAGAATGAAGAAGACAAAATAGATAGGATGTGTCAATTAGAGAAAATGATGTGGCTTGCGATACCATAATGTAGGATGATGAAATATGAGTCAGAATCTAATAGGTTACTTTTTTTAATAGTAGATTCAGTTATGTCAAGGGGAAAAAACCCACACAAAATGATAAAAAAAATTTGGCTAACTTGACAGAGACCAGTGTTTTTTCAAATTGTTGGCCTTGATTATTATAGTGATATAAACGTTAAAAGACATTATAATTTTTAATTAAGTTGGATTGCATCAATGATATATTTTAAGAACAACTAATGTTTTCATAAATGTATAGAACAGTTAAAACGTTTTATTCGCAGCTCTGGGGATATGACTCTGCTTTTTCATAACCCAGTTAAGTCAAGTGATGGCTCTTTTTCTCTCAGGGCATTTTACCTGACATCAAACATTGGTATTCTTCAATTTCGGGGAGCAAATAGTTTCTGAAAATGAATCTATTATAAGCCTGGAAAATTACTTTTGCTTGATATCAACTCGTAGGGCTAAAAGGGGATTTTATAAGAACCTGTATTAAAATGGTTAGATGATATTCTCCTGAGATTTTAGCACAGTAGGCTGAATCATTATAGCCTTTAAAACTCTGATTTCTATATATATTCATTTCTAAACATATATGGGCATGCATTATATTTCAAGATGGTAGAATACATTAGAAATAACAAAGAAGTCTCTTGAGAAAGTTTAAACTCTTGAAATTCTATTTTAATTTACTCAATTAATATTTCTTATGTATCTATTATAAAACCAAACTTACTGCCATCAAGTCAATTTTGACTCCTACAGAGCATATAGTAACTCAATAATGCAAGGTAGAACTACCCCTGTGAATTCTCATGACTGCATCTTTATAGGAGTAGGAAGCTTATTTCCCTTACGGTGTGTTTAATGGGCTTGAACAGATGACTTTGTTGTCAGTAGCCCAATGTGCATGAGGGGGTAACCCCCAAAATTGAATTTTTAAAGTTTTAAAGTTTTTATAAAACAACCTTATTACCTTCAATGTACTCTCCATTACACCTAATACATTTTTCAAATCTGTGGTTCCATTCTTGGAAGCATTTAAAAAAAATTCAGTTGTTTTGGATGGCTGACAGCACCTCCCTCATTTTTTTCTTCAACTCTTCTATGTTGTCAAATTACTTTCCTTTCATGTCCCTCTCATTTAAGGAAACAAAATGAAGCCACAAGGAGAAAGATAAGGTGAGGAAGGTGCATGGGGCCAGAGAGGCACGCTGCTTTTGCCAAAAAATTGGCACAGTGAGATGGCTGCGGGAGCAGGTGCATTGTGGCAGTGGCAAAATGAGTCCCCCGTCTGTCACAAATCAGGCCTTTTTTGTTGCACAGTTACACAATCTTCACAGAACCTCTAAGTAGAAAGCTTGATTAACAGTCTGACCTGGTAGAACAAACTCCAACTGCACTATCCCGCCTCATAATGAACAAAAAAAAAAAACCAAATAAACAAATGAACACTGTCTTGATCTTTGATTTCACTGGACAAGTTATTTTTGGGTCAGGTGATGATGGCATCTTCCACTGAATTGATTGATGCTTGCTTTCAAGGTCATAGAAATGACACATGTTCTAATCACCAGTAAGACCTTGGGGGGGGGGGGGTGGATCTAGGTTGCTTCAGAGCTGTTCTTTGGAGGCACGCATGTTTCCAGTCCATACTCTTTTTCCTGGTTGGTCAGAACCAGAGGCACAAATTTCTTAGTCACCTTTCTGATTTCCAAATCTTTCATTACAATTTGCTGAACCAAGCTTCAACATAATCCATATAACTTCCCCATCTCTTCAATGGTTCGCCATGGTCTGCCATCAGTCTTTGAAACGAGTACATGGATTTTGTCAACATTTTCCTCCATTTGGGAGGTTGACAGAAGTCTAGAAAGAGATTTGTCATCAATTCACATCTTACCTTTTTTTTGAAAAAAAGAAAACCACTCACACACTTGAGTTTTTTCAATAGGGTGGTCCTTGTAAGCTGTGTTCAGCATCACAACAGTTTCTGCAGCATTTTTCCTGAGTGGGAAATAGAATTTCACAGCTGTACACTGTCCTCTTAAATCGATCATCACAAAAAATGAGGATTGAACAAAACTGTTTTCATGAAAAAGTTCATGGTGGCCATAGAGAACCTTCCCAGGTGATGCTACTGGGTGCACAAACTCAGACCAAGTTGCCAGATGCTTGCATAGTGGGGCAAATATGTATTACTAAAACTCCATCCAACAGAGATTTTACCCTCATAACCCACTATACCGCCAGGGCTCCTGGTGCAATCAGCGAGCATTCATTTTTTACTTTTCAATGACCAAATAAACAACATTATGTTTGATTAGTAATTTTCCATATTTATTTCTCTCTGCTTAAATATTTGATGTGGGGCTGAGCTCTGGTGGTGTAGCGGTTGTGTGTGGGACTGCAGCCTACAGGGTTGACAGTTCAAATTCAGCAGAAGCTCTCCAGGAACAAGGCTGGGCCTCCTACTCACACCAGGGCAGGGATGCCACACACAAAAAAATTTGATGTGGTTTCTTCCTATTGACTGGACCTGGAGGACACAATCCTCCTTTGATGCAACTTAATGGTAGAGAGCCTGGGGCAGAAGTGACCAAGGAAGCATAAGCTTTTCATCTGAATTTTCTATTTCAATTGGGTTATTCTATTATCCATTTGCTCGTTTAGATTGTTCTTTCTTTGTGTGTAATTGGTAAATGAAATAGGTCTCTATGAAGGACCAAATTTTTTGCTTGTTTTGTTCTGGTTTATTAAAATTTAGAATGGATGATTCCTATTTGTCTGGGAGGCAGATCCCTCTGAAGGGGACTGTAGTTGGTTGGTGCTGCTGTCTCTGGGGGAGAGGAGTGGGCCATGAAGTTTATGTTTCAAGTCTTATAACAACTTCAAAGCGAATTCTGTTGATGCTAAAGGTCAGCTAAAGGGCAAAGAAACAAGTCATAGATGGCATTCAGAAACAGAAGGAGGAGATAAGAAAGGAGATGTCTCTTCTTTTGTTTCAGCCTTGCCGTCTTCTTCTACCACCTTCTATTTCCAGAGGCTATCATAGATCCCATTGCCAAAGTAGAAATGTAGTATGGAGACCCAGCCTCAGCATCACAAATAAGACTATAGAAGAGTCTATTTGAACAGAAGGAACATCACTTTTCAACCAGAGCACCCCTAGATATTTCTTCAGCGTTAATTCTTATATTCTCTAATAGGAGCTCAAATCAGTGTCAAAAGAATTATCATGGCTTTTGAAGGTAAAGATCTTCAATACGACTCCTAGTTCTCCATGATTTGACCCCTGCACAGTTTCCATCTTATTCTGGTCCATTGTCTCCCCATCACTTCAGTGGCTTCCCTTTCAGACATCAAATGCACCATATGCTGTTGTGTTAGTCTGGGTTGACTAGAGAAACAAATCCAGAGACGCTCATAAGTGTGTAAGAGAGAAATTTATATCGATGAGCAATTGTGTATTAAGAAATCCCAGTCCAGTCAAGTTCAAGTCCCAAAGTCCAATATTATCCCATATGTTTGATACCAGTTTTTTTGATACCAGTTTATAAATTCCTCATGCAACACAAGCAATGATGCAGAATGGAGAGGATCACAGACCAGTAGGTTGAAAGCTTTGTGAATCCATTAGTGGTGAAAGCCTCTCAACGCTGGTGTGGGCCTCCAGATGGCTCCTCCAGCTCCAGCTCTGGGGCCATCAGCAGTGCTCCATGTGGCTTGTCAACAGGAATGTCTCATAGAGAGATGAAGCAGAGTATTTCCTGCCTCCAGTAAGCTATTTGTCTCCATAGCACTTAAATGAGGCCATCAAGCAGCGACCTGAACAACAGGCTGAGCTTCACCCCATTCACTCTTAATAGTCTCAAGTTGGCATCAATTATGTAACTACCACGGTGTCCTCCTACTGGGCCTTTTAACACGCTGTATCTTCCCTTTGTCTTTGCTGCCTTATGTTCTGTTTATCCAGCATAAGCACATTTCCTTCTTTGGGAGAGCCTCTTTCGCCCCATTGGAATGAGTGAGGCCTCTCTGCTACATGGTTCCATTGCCCTTTTAAGGATTTGTCCTTGGATTATTGTGTTTTTGAGTATCTCTCTCCCTCACTCTTTTGTGAGCAACATGAATGTAGGGACAGTATTGATTTTGCTTCCCACTGTTACCTCAGCTCCTTTATATAGTAGGTACTCACCCAACATTTATTGCATGAATGAAAGACAGCAAAATTATTCTGTGAGAATAAAGAGTTCAGTAATATGTAGGATGTTGTTGTTGCAAGTACAGTTATTTCATTATAGAGAAAAAAATGATGTGATAAATATGAGAGGTATGCTGAGACAAGTGAACTATTGAATGTTTCTTGGATGATGCTACTGTAATTGCTCTATTTCAAGCATAAAGAAACCCAACAATGACACATATCTTTTAAAAGTCCCTACACCTCACCCACCAGAGACCCCATTTGGAAGAACCTCAGTTCCCTTCAGTGTGTTTCAGGTAGCACCAGGGAGGGGTCTCATTGAAGTTCTCTAGACATTGGGAGTCCTTGCCTGCCTCACAGTCACGTTTCTCTGCAAACTGCTCTTTGAACAGCAGCTCTTACTTCAGACCGAGGAAACTTCTTACAGGGTTCCTGTTCACGTCTTGCTACTTTCTCTCCTGGGTCTTGGCGTTGCAGGTAAGCTGGCCTAGGGTAGAGCTACTTCCTTCTCACTCCTCATCCTTTCAAGTCAGTTTCTCAATCCCCAACAAGAGAAGTAAGAGGAAGTGGTATCAATGAAGATGATTGTACACAGGGTAAACGTAGCCTAAGATACAGATGAATACAAGAAGTGGGTCCTCTTTAGAACATGGAGGAACTGTCCCAAGCCAAAGGAAGATGTTCGCTAGGGTCTGTGTGTTCCCTATGCTCAGAGTTAAAGCTGACCTCACCTAACTCCACCCATCTAGCCAGGGCATCTTTATGACAACTCAATGGGAACATTATAAAGACCTGTGGAGTTTTTTTTGGGGGGGGGTTGGGTGGGGAAGAAAAGACCTGTGGATTTAAAATAGTCCAGTGCCAAGACAATGAGGTTCAGAATGGAAGATTTTTCCTCTGAAATCCATTCCCAAGCCCAATATATCCCAATCCTCTGTTTTCTTATTGACCTCTTATCCCTAACCAAAGGTGCATTTATAGAAGACCAAACAGAACACAATAGACCAGTATCAAGGTGGATGATGTACCTACTACTGATGAAAGATCAGTTGCACTTCAGTATGACATCAAGGACACCATACACCAAGAGAGTGGAAAGATCACTAAAAAGTCAAGAAAGGGAAAAAAAATAATCCAAAATGAGCATCAGAAGACACTCTAAAACGTTTTCTTGAACATAGAATAGCTAAAGGGAATGGAAGAAATTGTAAAGCAAAAGGGCTGACTTTGAAGGGTGGCTTGAGAAGATAAAGTGAAGTATTACAAATAAAATGTGCAAAGATCCAGTTAGCAAACCAAAAGGGAAAGACACAGTTGGAATTTCTCAAGTTAAAAGTATTGAAGAAAAAATTTGACCATCGAGTTGTAGTATTGAAGGGTTTTACGGGCAAAATATTGAACAATTCAGGAAACATCAAAAGAAAATGGAAGGGATCATTAAACTATTTCAGGAGGTAGCATATGATCAAGAACTGATGGTATTTAAAGTCTAGATGTTAGCTGAACTTTTAAGATATTAATCAAAAAGGACACTGCAGGAATTAATGGAGTACCATCTGAGATGTTTCACCCAACCAGGTAATGCTGGAAGCTCTTATTTGTTAGTGCTGAGGAATTCAGAAGATTACTCAAAATTCATCCAAATGATTTCAGGAGATTTATATATGTGCCTACCCCAAGCTAAGGTTATCTAATGGAGTGTGGAAATTGTCATATAATACATTACTTCCCCAAATACATCAAAGTTTGTGGAAGACAATTCAAAAGTGGTGAAACAGTATATTAACAGGGAGATGGCAAAACTTTAAGTTGGATTCAGAAGAGAATGTAGAACAAGGGTTGCCATTGCTGATTTCAGATCGGTCTTAGCTAAAAGCAGAGAACATTAGAAAGATGCTTACCTGTGTTTATTAAAAAGGATTTGACCATCTGGGTCATAACAAATTATAGATAACATTGTGAAGAACAAGAATCTCGGAACATTTAATTATGCTCAATGAGAACCTACACAAAGACTTTGAGGCAGTTTGTTCAAACAATACAAGGGGATAAATCGTAGTTTACAACAGAAAAAGTATGTGTGGAGATTGTATTTTTCACTATACTTGTTCAATCGGTATGCTTAGCAAATAATCCAGAAATTAGACTATATGAAATTAGACTATATGAAGAAGAACATGGCATCAGCATAGGAGGAAAGTTCACTAACAGCCTTTGATGTCACATGAGACAAACTTACTTGCTTAAAAGGGAAGAAGATTTTAAGCAATTACTGATGGATGGTAAACAAACAAACAACCCCCGTACAGCCTTTAGTATGAATTATACCTCAACATAAAGAAAGCAAAAAGCATCATAATAATTTATAATTTATCAAGGGGTTATGAGAGTGGAAGGGGGGAGGGAGAATAAAAAGAGAGCTGACACCAAGGGCACAAATAAAATGTAAATATTTAGAAGATAATGATGGCGACATACAAATATGCTTGATACAATTGATATATGGATTATAAGAGCCCCCATTAAGATGATCTTAAACACAAAAATCCACAGGACTAGAGCAATAAGCAATATCATTAATAAAGGAGAAAAGATTGAATTTGCCAAAGACTTAAATCTACTTGGATCTATAATCAACTCCCCTGGATTCAGCAATCAAGAAATTAAATGACATGTAGCATGGGGAAAATCTGCTACAGACCTCTTTGAAGTGTTAAAATGCCAATAAGTCAATTTGAGGACTAACATATGCCTGATCCAACAGACGATCTTTTCAATGGTCTCAGACATGATGTAAAAGCTAGGCAATGAAAAAGGAAGACTTAGGAATGAGGGAAACCTTTGAATTATGATGATGGCGAAGAAAATTGAATATATTACAAGATACCAGAAATACAGTTATAATCGTCCTTAAATGGAACAGTAGCAATACCTCACCTCACATTTTCCCCATAAGTTCTCAGGAAAGACCAGTCCCCAGAGAGATACATTATTTTTGGTACAGTAGAGGGCAACCAAAAATAGGACAAATAGGCCAATCCTAAGTGAGATAGAGGAACAAAGCAGCTGCAGCAGAGGACGCAAACATAGTGATGATTATACGAGGGGTCACCATGATGACCACCAGGACAATGATAACACCATGTTTGTCATTTATACTGATTTATCTTATTATATCAGCTCCATATGTGTAGATAATGTGTGTGATATTGCATTTTTCCCTGTCTGAATTCTCAAAGGAAGGGCAGATTTCCATCTACCAATTCAGCGTTTCTCAAAGCCTACATTACTCCATCTCAGTTGTACCTCATGTGGGGCTGGCATGGCAAAATTTAGATTGAGCAGTTAGTTTACTTTCACGCGAAGTAAAAACCAAGTCTACGTTGGGCATCTTCAAGGTTCCAGCAACCAATCTTCCCCACTCACTTCAGACACAACAACGTGCCATGAGAACCAGGGCAGGTGTGTCAGTACAGCACCGTTGTCCCAGTTCCTTCTTAGAAAGGAAATGTTTCTTCAGAGGAAACATGGTCTGCCCACCTTACAGACGCCCTTTTACATTCTCAGAAAAGCTGTTGGCTTTCTGAGTGCGAAGCTGCCTCAGACATCTGTCTTTATGATTAGGGTCCTTGCTACACATTTCTACAATGGAAGGCCTAGTCCATTGATTTTCCCAGAATAACAGAATGTTTTCTACCAAAATTTCATTTTAACCCTTGCACGACAGAAAATTACATACAGCCTTGAAATGATAATTCCACCAAGGCTTCAAAGATGTGAAGATGAAGTTACAGTCAGGATTTACATCTTATGTACCACGAGTACATGCTCCCTCCCCCCAGCATTTTCTGCAAGAAGAAAGCTTCTTATAAGAATATCCATTCATTCGGACATTCACCACACAGTTCCTGAGTGCTTATTTCGTGTGAAGCTTTTTTTTCTGTTCACTGGAGCTGGTAGGTAGAGACAGGTTGTAAATAAATAAGGTAATGTAAGGTAGGGATAAACATCATGATGAAAAAAAGGAATGACTTGTAAGGCTTCTTATGGAACACTGATGGCATAGTGGATTACTCTTTGGGGTGCTAACCACAACGTCAGCAATTCAAGCCTACCAGGAGAGCTGAGTGAGAAAGATGAGTGAGTCTCTATATGCCTGCAAACACATACAATCTCCAACACACACACGGGAACTCTGCCTTATCGGGCTGCTGTGAGTTAGAATGGACTCAATGGCGGTTATTTATTGGTCTATTCTTGTGCGACAACCACAGGATGGATGATATATTTTAGGCAGAAGAGACAAATGGTGCAAAGGTTTGCAAATGGGAATGAAATCTAGCCAAGTGGGGCAGAAATTCAGAGAGCGAGTGACATTGGATGAGGATCCAGTACTAAGACAATAATAGCACGGGAGGGTGACTTTTCCCTGTGAGGAGAGTAATTGTATTTTCTGCTATATCCATACTTGATTTCTGTTTCGTTTCAGTTGAAACACTTGGGTAAATTTCAAATATCGTTTGCAAGAGCAATAATACAAATCTGAGTTGAAGTTGTACTCCTATAGAAAGAAGCTATCAGATTATGCAACCAGAGTGCCAAAAAATCAAACAAACAGAATATGGGTCCGGGTCTGTAATCTCTTCAGTTCTTCCTTTTATACATTCTATGAGAATCTAAATAACATCAAGACAACACTACATACCTGTTAGAATAGCCAACTGATGGGCTTTTGAGTCCAACTCCTGGTGCCCTCACGTGTGTAAGGTAAACCTGCACCATAAGGTTTGTATTTGCTCCCCCACCTCCTGAAGTAGATTTCTAGGCCCTTAATCAGAGTTGCCTCTGGATGTAATAGAGTCTCCAAACTGTTCGTTATCAGCTGAGGGGGTTAAGTGTATACCCCATTCTCAAACCAAACCCGACCACTGTCTTGGAGTTTGACTCCAATTCACAGCCAGTGCCCTTATGGGATGGTGTCGAACTGTCCTATAGTTCTAAGGTTATTGATCTTTGTCAAGGCAGACAGCCACATCTTTCTCCCACTGGGCAGTTGATGTGTTCAAACCACTGAGCTTTCAGTTAGCAGCAGAGCTCTTAACCACTGCACCACCAAGTCCTCTTTTGCACTATCCAGACGCTCCAGGCAACAAACTGGTAAGAAGGCAAAGGAATTAGAATGCATATACCTTGCTGGAAAAAAAATGCCCCTAAACTGACTGAACCCACAGATGTCAAGTTGTTTCTAACTTTTGGTGACTCTATATATGGTTTCCAAAGTTGGTAAATCTCTCGCAGAAGGCTAGTGATTTGAACTACTGACTTTGAGGCTGGAAGTCCAAAGTGCTGCCAGTACTGGTTACAAAACAAACTCACTCACTGCCATTAAGTTGCTTTGGTCTCACATAGACCCTGTAGACTGTAAATCTTTACAGGAGTAGAAAGCCTGATCTTTCTTCTACAGTGGGGCTGGTGGTTATCAGCCTGAGACATTACCCATGGAGCACCAGGGCTCCGTTATCAGTGCTGGTAAGAAGGCAAAAGGGAACAGCCAGTTTGATAGCTTCTCACGATGTTAGACACACTTATCATGTGATCCAGCAATGCTACATCTAAGCATTTACCCCACTTAAATGAAAACTTATTTTCAAACCAAAATCTGAACATAAATGTTCATAGCAATTCTATTCACAATCACTAAAAGTAGAAACAGCTCAGTTTTTAAATTCTTCTGTTTTCTTTTCGATTGAGGTTTATCTCTCTTTTATTCTCTCATTATAGTTGGCTATTTTGGTTCTGTTTGGGGTTTGTATGCTTTTCTGTATTTCAAATCCAGGATAGACAGACAGCAACAGGATTAACAGCTTCTTAGAAGTGTGGTGAGAAATGGGGAGCTAACAATAATGAGTATAAGGAAGAAGGAATGTCCTAAAATTGATTGTGGTGATGATTACACAACTTTTTTTGAATACGATTAAACTATTGAAATATACTATAGGTGAATTATATACCAATACAACTTTTAAATAGAAACAACTTAAAGTCCTTGAATAGGACTTTATTAAAACTTACAAAATGAATAAACAAATTTTGGTACATTTATCCAATGAAACTATTCAGCAATAAAAGGAAAAAAGTACTGATTACAAGAGTATTGTACTAAGCAAAAGAAGTCAGTCTTAAAAGGTGACTTAGTGTACGATGCCATTTAGATGACATTTTCCAAATGGCAAAATGGCAGAGATAGAGAAAGTGGTAGTGCTTCTCTGACTTAGTGTCTGTGTGTGGGGATGTGCATGATGGGTATGGTGTGTGTGACTACCACAAAATGGCAGCATGAGGAACTTCTTTGGAAGATGGAATTATTCTGTATCTTGATTATGTTGGTGATAATATGCATCTCTCCATGTGCTAAATTCATGGAAGTGCCCACCATTTTTTTAAAGTAGTGATTTCTATGTGCTCATTATAAGTAATTGAAATGAAAATAAAAGCCTAAATTGTCATCAATAAGTATATTAGTATGTCCAAGGAACACAAGCAGATATATATATATATATATATATATATATATATATATATATTTACTGTTATTTGATTTATATTTTTCCATTGTGAATTTGGTGAAGGTTCCCAGAACAGATCATCAGTTCTATGTTCAATAACTCAGACACATCCATTCCATTCATTGCAATTCCCTCAGTGTTACCATCACTTATTATATTGCTCCCTTGTTCTCTGTTTACATTCCTCCTTTTCTAACTCATCTGAACTTTGTCCTGGGGTCAATGCTATCCTTTTGATCTTAAATTACTGATATTCTAAGATGTCCCTGGATCATGAATGCTATTGTTCCTTTTAAGCGAGGTGCCATCAAGTCAGGTTGGATTCACGGAGAGCCTATGTACAAGAGAATGAAACACAGCCCGATGCCATCTGCACTGTTGTTCTTAAGTGTGAGCCATTATATTTTCACAATATTAATTCATTTCATTCAGGGCCTGCCTTTTCGCTGATCAACGACTTTACCACTCATGTTGTCTTTTCCCAGGGGCTGGTGTCTCCTGATAACTTGTTCAAGTACATGAAAAGAAGGCTCATCATCCTTGATTTTAAGTAACGATCTGGGTGTATTTCTTTTAAGCTAGAGTTGCTTCTTTTCTGGCAATCAGTGATACTTTCAATATAATTTGTTGACTTCATAATTCAAATACACCAATTCTTCTCAGTAGTCCTAATTTTCACGTGCTCATAAGGCAGTTAAAATCGCCATGAGTCGGGTCAGGCACACTTTAGTTCTCAAAATGACATCTTACACTTTAACACTTGAAAGGAGTCACGTGTGGTAAATTTGCTCAATGCCACCAGCATTGGCAGGAAAGCAAAAATGGGCACCATCTAATTCTTCTGGTCTTGGGGGTGTGCAGCCTGAGGGTTTTGTGAATGATTACTTCAATGGACTAATTGTTTCCATTATCTTTTGGTGTTCATCATTGTTCTTTCCTCAAAACAAAGTATTTAAATCAATGAACCACATCGAAAAATGCAGCTAAAATCTTGGCTATAATGTTTTCTACATATAGTGCATTGTTATTCTCTCCAAGGTGAAAAGATCGTCATATTGAATTTGAATTCAGAAAGCATAAGTTACTCTATCACCAAGCCATTTCTGATCTACTATTGAAATATAATCATACCCATATAAGTTTAAAATGACAACACTGAGCAATTTAGTTGGCTACTGCATGCTGTGCAAGCCTGAAGGAGCTACAGGAATAAAAATAGATAAGTTGACTACGGGACTGCAGCCCGCGGACTTGGCGGTTCAAATCCAGCCGCGGCTCTCAGGAGCAGCACTGGGTAGTGCCCATGACCACCAGAGGCAGTGATGCCCACAAAAACAAACAAACAAACAAACAAACAAACAAGCTGTGGTCTTGGGTCTCAAGTATGTAGCTTGCAATCTCATGGAGAGAATATAACAAGAAGACTACCCACAACAATACAGCAGAGTTTAGAAATTGAAGTAAAGACTCTAAGAGAAGTACAGAGTATGTACCAATATTGAAAAGAGGGAAAAATCATATCAGATGACTAGACGCTTGAGTCTTTGATTACCTGGTCATTTGTGTACTTTACTTTTGGGGAAGTAAATAAGGTCAAAAGACCAAATGGCTAATTTCAGAAAGAGAGAGAGAGAGAGAGAGAGAGTAGAGAGAGAGAGAGTTAGCATTATACATAGGATATCTTAGAGAATACTCTTTCACAGAACGTCTCATAGGCCTCAGAACACTTGATTGAAATGCTTTCATGTTTTTGACATTTGGGTCCTGATCTAGATCAGTAGATGGGGTTGGAGTGAGGGTTTGGGATATGGCCTTGAAAACTGATCCTTGAAAAAGGCTTCAAAGAAATGCCAGGCAACGTAAACAGACCCAAAGATAGAGACAGAAATTTCTAGGATTGTGCTCTTATTCCAACTTTTACCACCATTTTGGTATATGATGTTTAGGCTATTAATTTTCCACTAGGTCTTCGAATTAGCAAGAACACATTTATTTGTCTATAAAGCTTTGAATGCATCTATTAACTGAATTTACAGCTCACCCTGGAACCACAGGGTGTGGGTTGGAAAGATTCTTTTAAATTGTCTAATAATTTAGATCAACTTCCTTGTAATCAGATGCTTCTGTATGTGGAGAGAAGGCTAGAGGCAAGAAGTGAGTGTGGAGAGATAAAGGCATTGGTCAGGTCACGGGGCTTTGCTTATGAATTTGGATTTCATGAGATCATGATATTTAGAGTCTTTGACTCTATGCTGGCCCATTCAGTGGCCAAGAATACGTAAGCAAAAAGTCTTCTGTTTGAGTCTCAGGGGTCTGGGAGATGTTTATCTATTCCTCTTAGAACAAAGTCGGATTTCCAGAAGGTTGAAAATAGTGAGAAAGAGAAAAAAAAATCCTCATAATATTCTATGGTGATTCTCACAGTATGATCTTTCACCCTGCTATGGATGATCTACTTAAGATCTTTCCTTTAAAATATGAGTTCTAACTATTCACCTCAGCCAAATTAATTCTGTTTTCTAAGAATGGGACTCAGGAATATGAATTTCTACAAGTTCTGTGAAAACCAAAGTGTTCATGAAAGTTTGAGATCACTTGTATTCGAACCCAAGAAAAAGGCGGGACAAAGGAGCAAGCAGTAGTCCTGATGTAAGAGAATAAGACAGAAGAACAGATAAGGTAGAAGTGAGCTCAGATGGAAAAGAAATAGGTTATGCAAATTATGGTAACATCACAAAGTCAAATAGAGCAATAAAGTACTGTATTTGAATATGTATTAACATGGAAACATAGCTATGATATACTGTCAAGTGTGAAAGCACATGTATGGTAAATTTCATTTTGTATAAGCATATGCACAGAAAAACATCTCAAATTCAGTCATACAAAAAATATTCATTACACTAGCAGCAGTGAAAAAGAATGATATGATTCTTTGCCCATGGTTAAATATATATACATACATATATCTATATATATATCATGGTACTAGCACATTATTTCTGGGTAGAGAAATACATTGTTTATATGAATTGCCTAATTTTACTATTGTTAACATGGATTGCCTTTAGAATAAAAATAATTTAAAAATAAATATAAATATTCTTTTCATACCTACCATTGTTTTTAAAACCATTTTATTGGGGGCTCATACGTCGCTTTTCACAATACATAAATACATATACTGTACCAAGCACCTTCACATGCCTGCTGCCTTCATCATGCTCCAAATATCCGCTTTTCTACTTGAGCCCTTCATATCAGCTTCTCATCCTTTCCCCTCTGTCCTTGCTGCCCCCTCCCCCACCAGCCCTCAAAGCTTTATAAATTATTATTGTTTTGTCATAACTTACACTGCCCGATGTCTCCCCTCCCCCACTCCTCTGATGCCTATCCTCTAGATAGGAGGTTAGGTGTAGATCCTTGTAGTTGGCTCACTCTCTCTACCCCACCTTCCCTCCATCCATCCAGTAACTCCACTCTCACCACTGGCCTGAGGGGTTCGTCTGTCCTGGGTTCCCCATATTTCCAGTTCCCATCTCAACCAGTGTACCTTCTCCAGTCCAGCTGGATTTGTAAGGTAGAGTTGGGACCATGATAGTTGGGGAGAGGAAGCCTTCAGGAACTGGAGGAAAGTTGTATGCTGCATTGCTACCTCACTGTACCTTGTCTGGTCTGTCTCCTCCCCGCGACTCCCCTGTAAGAAGGTGTCCAATTGCTCACCAGTGGGCCTTGGGTCCCCACCCTGCTCTCCCCTCATCCGTAGTGATGTGATTCTTATTCTTTGATGCTCCCTTCGACTCCTCGTGATCACACAGGCTGTTGTGCTTCTTTCATGTGGGCTTTGCTGCTTCTGCGTTAGATGGCCACGTGTTCACCTTCAAGCCTTTAAGATCCCAGAAACTTTATTGTTGGATAGCTGGTCTCCATTGGCTTCCTTTGCTCTGTCTGCCTCCTACCATTGTTTTTATGAATCACATTTCTTGCAAATACAGAACTTTTTAAAAAGAGGTCTTTCTGTCTCATTGTGTTTTACATGAAATTTTAAAAAAATGAAGGCCTACTCTTTTTTTATGGCCTACTCTTACAATGCTTATAGTATCGTATCTTAAAGACGTACACTACCATGTCTTAAAAATGTAAACTAATATATTCTTAATTCAATATTCCAGAATGCTATCACTTTATCACGTAGTCAATATAAAACTATTAGTGAAATGTTTTACTTTGTTTATACTGTTTCTGAAATCTGGTGTATGTGTTATGCTTATTGCACATCTCAGTTTGAACTAGCTATATTTCAGAAGCTCAAGAGTCACATTTAATTAGTAACCCTTTATCGATTAGCAAGCCCTAGTGCATGATCTGTTATGTACATCACAAGGCAGGTTGCTTTGTGAGATCTCCTGGTTTGAGTCCCATCTTCTATTTTTATCTAGACTTCCATTTTTTGTTGCTCTAGCTGCCATATGCCTGTGTTTATTGAATTTATTATTTATGTATTATGTTTATATATCATTTATATATTATGACCTGGTAAGGTCAGCTCTTGGAAAAAGGAGAGGAATTCTGCTTCCATTATAGTTTACATCCTGGAATCCAAAGGGGCAGTTCTCTTTGAGTCAGAATGGCTGGAAGGCGGTGGGCTACGATGGTGTTGCCGTTACAATGAGTCTGGAACCTGAGGACCCATGTGTGCCATGCAGAACTACTCCACGGGGTTTCAAGGTGGTGACCATTTGGAAGCAGATCACCAGGCCTATGTCCCAGGCGACCTCTGGGTGGGTTCAAACCATGAACTTTCTGGCTAGTCGTTGAGCACTTAACCACATACATGGGCGTGCACTTGGTTATATCTACTTACGGACGTATTAATCAGGACCAGCTTTCCAGTTGTCTCTTCTTTTTAACATTACGGGTAATGTCTTCGATGGTAGGGCTTCTTTCTAGCTCAAACACACGGCACACAAATGCATAATATTTCTTGATCAAGACGGTTGGTGTGAGTGGCAACATTTCTCAAGGTCGTTCGGGTAGATGTGAGTGAGTACTCCTTGTGATTTTATGTTCAGTTCTGACAAATCTCCCTTCCAAGGTGAAACAAGAAAGGAACCAAAGGCAGTCCGTAGCAGAGAAGTACTTTAAACATAGCTGTATTGGCTCAGGGAGAGGGCGGGGGTTGGGGGGGAGCAAGAGGAGAGGGGAGGAGGTGGGAGCGGGAATGGAGGGTGGGCAGGGAGGAGAAGGAGGAATTGTCCAGGCAGTCTTTTTGGCTTCCTTTTCTTTTCTGATTATATTTGCCTTACAGATGATCTCTTTGTTTTATAGATATTGTTCCAATAAGCTTGATTAGTTTATAGGTTACAGAAAGAAGTTTATTGGAACTTGAGACCCAAAGAAGCCTATTGGACAAGTATGCAGTTACTTCAGATGAGGCAAATCTAGAAATGAGAACCACGTTTTCTTTCTCCCTTTCCTTCATTTTGGCTTAGAAAACCACGGAAACTCTAGGTAATTAGGCCAGGGAGGATGTTTTCAACATATTTTTAGCTCACAAATGTTTTTACTTGTTTTTCAATTCCCCAGGTATTTGTAGCATAGGTAATAGCTCATAGATACATCCATTAGAAACAACACATTTCCTTAGGACCAGTGTGCAGACTTAGACTTGTGGGAGAGGTGAAGATGGAAAGTAAGAGGAGGGCTTTTTCTCTTGAGAACTCTCTCTCACACCAATGCTCTTTTTTAAAGCTAGTGCTTTCTTGGAACATGGCTTCGAAGAATATTGCTGAGATGTTTGCTGTATGTGACTAGGGTTGTGTGTACGTTAATAGGAGTGCTTTCATCTTTAGGGTGCTTTCATCCACTAAGAGGCTATAATTATAATCTACATCCATTTTTATAAAGAGGTTTCTATTGTTGTTTAATGTATTTCTGAGTTCAGCTTCATTGAAAGTATCTTTTCATGGGCACCAGAAAGTCATTTTAGAACTTTTTTTATCCTTTCTGACCCTTCAGAAAATTCTGCCAACTGTAATGGAATTTGGAAATTACATATTCATAATAGTAGCTGAGACCCTTAGCAACATTCCTTCTAGATTTCTAGAAAAATAGGGCTATGTCTATATATGTGGACATTCAGATACAAATGAAACTGTTAGGTCTCTTAAATACCTCGGTCCTCTGGCTCCGTGCAAAAAAGAATTTAAGCCAAAACCTGGTTTGTGATTCAAACAAGTTTCATGGAGATTAAAGAAGTTTTAGGTTTAGTTCGGCCATTAGAAAATCTCACATACACATTTGCCAGCTGGGAAGTTGCTTAACTGAGAGAGAGATCGGCCAATGGCTCTTCTCTTTTCAAACTTTTTGGTGAAGGGCGTGGCTGACAACTCTGGACGACTCTATTGGCTGAATCGCAACCACCTGACACAGTTGAACCAATCCAGTTGCAGCATTTTCTTCAGAAGCCCAGATCTTGGAACATGTGCAATGTGTCACCGCCTTTTTGGCCCCTAATGGATGCCCCGCCCTTTCCGTTATTCTATCTACCTGTCAAAACATTGTGATTAGATACTGACAGATTGAATTTAACTGGATTAAATCTGGATTTTGAAACAACAATGCGCCTGTTATGGAAGGAATGACTGTATTCCACGCTGGCTTGTGTCAACTTGGACAGACCAAGAATCTCAGCACTGTGTAGTTATTCTCTAGTTTGTGATCTGATCTAATTATTCTCTGTGTTATAAATCCTAACCTCTAAGATCGTAATAAGGCAAAATTAGAAAGGGTTATGGTAATGAGGAAAGGTACAATGTATAGGGTTAGGCTGTATATTCTTAATTTAATAAATCATTTTATTGGGGGAAGGCTGTATCTTAAACCAATATCTTTTGACATATAAACTATATTAGATATGTGAGCAGAGTTAAGAGGGACTTCTTAAACAAGGGACCAAACTCACTGCCATTGAGGTGATGCCAATCCAAAGCCACCCTATAGGACAGGGTAGAATTGTCCCTGTGGGTTTCTGAGATGGGAACTCTTTGGGAGTAGAAAACTTCCTCTTTCTCTCTTGGAGCTGGTCGTTGATTTTGAACTACTGGCCTTTTGGTTAGCAGCTCAACATGTAACCACTATCTGGTATCAGTAAAGAAGAGACCGGAACAAATTATATCCTTTGGCCATGGGTCCTTGACTGAAGAACCTCCTAGACCCAGGCAGTGGAAGACTGATGCCAAGAACCACAGAAATTCCCAGGGAATTCCAAGCTCTCAGTTACTGAAAGGAGACAAGGTCTTTCTCCAGATCCACTACAATCCCTCAGCTACTGGTCTGAATCCAGACTTCTAGCTTTCTAAACAATAACAGAATAAAGTTCTGTTTGTTCAAACCATCTACTTGCGATATCTCTGTGATAGCAGCACTCGATAGAAACCAAGACGGTGACTGACTAGAGGAATTTTCATTGTGATTTTTGATAGTTTCTTGGAACTTCCCAAACATGTAAACTCAGATGGTTTATGTATATATTGGAAATTAATCATATACTTTATTTAACCTGATATATCAAAGTGATTAATTTAATACATTTGTATCTAATCAGTGTACAAATTATTAACATCGTCAACATTAAACATCTCATACTCAATATGAATTATTATATGTATTTATTCTTTAAAAATAATTTTATTGGGGGCTCATATAACTCATCACAGTGCATCCATCCATATGTTGTGTCAAGCACATCTGTACATTTGTTGCCATCATTTTCAAAATATTTTCTTTCTACTTGAGCCCTTGGTATCAGCTCATCATTTTTTTACACTTCACTTTGCCACCCTCTTGCCCTCATGAACCCTTGATAATTTTTAAATTATTTTTTTCATGTCTTACACTAATTGGTCTCCCTTCACTCACGTTTCTGTTGTCCATCTCCCTGGGAGGAGGTTATAGGTAGATCATCGTGATCGCTGCTCCCCCCTTTTCCTTCCACCTTTCCCTTATTCTCCTGGTATGATTACTCTTAATACTAGTCCTGAGGGATTTATCAGTCCTGAAGTTCCTGTGTTTCCAGCTCTTATCTGTACCTCTGTACATGCTCTGGTCTAGCCAGATTTGTAAGGTAGAATTGGGGCCATGATAGTGGCAGTGGGGAAGCATTAAAGAACTACAGGAAAGTTGTAGATGTCAATGGTGCTTTCCGGTACCCTGACTGACTTATCTCTTCTTTGTGATCCTTCTGTAGGGGGATGTCCAATTGTCTACAAGTGAGTTTGGGTCTCCACTCTGCACTCCCCTTCATTCACAATGATATGATAACTGATTCTATAGATTCCTCATGATCACACAGGTTGGTGTACTTCGTCCATGTGGACTTGGTTGCTTCTCAGCTAGATGGCTGCTTGTTTATCTTCAAGCCTTTAAGACCCCAGATGCTGTATCTTTTGATAGCCAGACCCCATCATCTTTCTTTACCACATTTGTTTATGCACCTGCTTTGTCTTCAGCAATCATGTCAGGCAGGTGAGCATAAAGGAATTCCAGGTTAATAGAACAAAGTGTTCTTTTGCTGAGGGAGTACTTGAGTAGAGGTCCAATGTCCATATGTTATCTTAATACTAACCCTGTAAATATATGTACATAGATCTATTTCTCCAATGCCATATATAATTATATTTATATATGTACAAGCCTGTATTTAGACCTCTATAAATGCCCTTTGTCTCCTAGTTCCTTTCTCTCTTTCCTTTTATTTTCTTTTTGTACCACTATCATGTTCAGTCTTCATTTGGGTTTCAGTAATTCCTCTTAGTTACGTTACCCTTGATCAAGTCCTACCAGGCCACCTGTACCCTCCTTGCCATCAATTTTAGACCACCTATTGTTCCCTTATCCTTGGATTTGTTATTACCCACTTCTTTTCTCCTGTCTCCTTCTGTTCCCTGTCCCCCCAGGACCATAAGTCCCGTTGTTTTCTCCTTTGGGTTGTGTCTCCTGCCCATCTTATCTAGGTACACATGCAGATACAATAATGTGCACAAAAACAAGACAGAGCAAAACAAAGCAACAAGGATGGCATTATTGTTGTCTGTGAGAGACAATATTATATGTGGATGGATAACTGTGTTTGCTGATTGACCATAGGGAGGTTTGTAAAAAGGCTAGGTAAGGAAAAGAGAACAAAATTAATTTAGACCCCTGCCACCGTTTACATTTCCTCTCAAAGATGAAGGTTTTCATTTATTATGTGTTCACTTACTGCTCAAGAGCTGATAATATAAAGATCTTCTGTTGTCACTGCATAAAAAAATCAGAGCAGATCTCTAAGCTAGCCAGGGCAACGGGTGCTGTGAAAACGTGTACCTGTCAGGTACAACAGGGCATGGAAAGGAATGGTAAATCCAACAGTGGTGGAGATGAGGAAAGAGAGAGAAAAAAGACATCCTGGAGAAAGTAAGCTATAAGGGTTTACAAAACAGACAGTGTGGCTCAGTCAGAAGATGTTACACGAACAACATCAGAGTTCCTAAAAGCTTTCTAGGTTCAGTGGATGGGTCTGACCAAAGGACCAGGAGAAAGGGTCAATAATTCAAGAGGTAGAGAGACTCCCTGAAGAGGTGCAGCCCCATCCACCTGGCCATTTTGTGAAACATTATTAAGCTCTTACAAACGAGAGCCTTTGGACTGGTGTTGTTACTGAATCAGTTAATGCTCAGTTTTAAGACAGAATAATTAAGGGAATCTAAAATAATAATTCAAATCTTTATTTTACCTTTAAAAAGAAATCTTTTATATTTATAAAATAGATGTTAAAATATAGTTTCAGAAAAATCACAAATCTATACACAGCTAATGGTGGTATAAATGAAGGCATTTTGCCAAATATGTATTTATGCTTGTGACAGGTACTCCCCCAAAACAGAATTTTTTCTTCAAAGCTACATATTTAATGTTTTAAAAAATAAAACAACTTTATCACCTTCTAAATATTCTCTATTCCACTTAAAACATTTGCCAAATCTGCGATTCCATTCTTGGAAACATTTTTCAAACTCATCTGCTTGGATGACTGACAACACCTACCTCATTTTTTTCTTCACATTTTCAGTGTCCTCACATTGCTGCCCTTCCATTTCTTCCTGCATTCGTGGAAACAAAAAGAAGTTACACGGAGTAAGGTCAGGTGAGTAAGGTGCGTGGAACAAGAGAGGCATGTTGCTTTTTGCCCAAAACTGGCACAGTGAGATGGCTGTGTGAGCAGGTCCATCGCCGTGGTGGCAAAACCAGTCCCACATCTGCCATAAATCAGGCCTTTTTTTTTTTTTTTTGTCATACACTCTTATGCTATCTTTTCAGATCCTCTAAATAGAAAGATTGATTCACAGTCTTGGTGGAACAAACTCCAAATTCACTATTCCCCCACATCAAAACAACAAATGAGCATTGGGGTTTTTTTTTAGTACCTTCATATATATATATATATATATATATATATATATATATATATATATATAAATTGCTAGAAAATGCCTTTGGAAAAATCCATTTATTGCTAATTGGGTGAAGTTTTGTAGAGTGGGTCATCAGTTTTGCATTAAAACATCCATACACATTTTGCTTCTTGTCTTTGATTCCAAGACCCACAATGCAATATTGGTTATTTCACTTCTACTGCTTCCCATTTCCATGTCTCCTTTTAACTTAACCCTTCTGAATTTTCTCCTTGGGTAAATGTTACCTTTTGATCACAAATGATCCATCTTTCAAAGGTGTGTATCACCCTAGTGCTAGTATTATAAACTTGTCTGTGACTGAAATTCACAATGAAGATGAGTTCATTTTTAACTGTTCTGAAGTAAGAAGACCCTGGAAGTTGGGAGTTCTGCCAATCTTTATCTTAGCAGTAATCTTGGTCTTTTTATGATTTTGAGTTTTGTTCTACTTTATCCCCTCACTGTAACCAGGAGTTTCTAATGTTCTCCCTTTCACAGTTGTTGGAAATGGTAACTGGCACCATTTAGAATGATCAGCCTGTGGGTCATGACCCCATTGGGGGGGTTGAACGACCCTTTCACAGAGGTCATCCTCTTCATAACAGTAGCATAATTACGGTTATGAAGTAACAATGAAGATAATTTTATAGTTGAGGTTCACCACAACATGAGGAACTGTATTAAAGGGTCACAGCATTAAGAAGGTTGAGAACCATTGATCTTGATCCTGTGGACTCAGAGTCATGGAACTGATAAAGAACTGTAAAATTATTTGACTGATGGTCCAATTGCTGGAAATAAATTTTAAATAATTATTAACTCTAAGGTAGAACTTTGCACTTAATTTCTTATGTAAATTTAAGAGTCAGTAGTGCCTGAGTCACTCCCCATGAAATAGAAAAATCATGTCCTGGTATCTGAGGAAACTGCTAGGAGTATATGTGCTTTGAATGAGGGCCACCTGTGTAGGGTAGCTAGCCCAAGCTAAGGACGTAAGGTTAAGAACTCATAGGGTTCCAGGAGAAACAAACTAGAAACTTCGAAGGACGAGGTGTCTCTACATTTGAATATCTAGGGATGCCAGCAGGAAACAACTCAGATGAAGATGAGTTCATCATAAAAAACAAAATGAAAACAAAAACATCTCACAAATTTCCAACTAGCATACAAACTACCTTCTAAAAGAAGTGCATTGACCATAGCCCTCAGATGCTGTCCTCTGAAATATATCCATGTATTTGTATTAAAGCTTTACATGGGTTTCCTGGCTTTCCAGTGAAAGAACTATGTCATTATGGAAGGCCAAATACTAAACTTTGACCTTTTCCTACCCCTTCTTTTTATCATTCCATCAAAGAGAATATGTCCCCAAAATGATCTGATCTTGGAGTTAAAGGATTGTGTAAGCAGGTGCCATCATAAAATAATTAAAGGTTAAAGAAGTGATGGCTCCTACCTTCTCTGCATTTAATTCACCAGTCTGGTCCTTGCAGAAACTGGTGGATCCTGTTAGTTCTGTTGTCTGCCCCAGACTTAACTAAGTAGAATTCTACTTAGCAACTGTCTTACTAGATGTGGTACCATTCCTGGAGCAGTTAAGACCTTAGACTCATGATCTATACACAGTCATTTGCTGAATGTGTTCTTTTCCATTCCAGTTTGGAAAGGGGATCTGAAGCAGTTTGTATTCACCTGAGATGACAAAATTTACAATGTTGTCTCAGGCTTATGTTGTCTCTGTCCTCTATTATGCTATAGTTGGAAGTGTTCTAGACTGCCCAGAAATGCCACAGGTCTAGTACACTGATGACATCATGGCAATTGGGCAGAATGAACAGGAAGTGACTAGCATATTCAGTTTTGGTAAGTCTTAATGAGTAGGAAGGGAGTCCTGGTTTGGTTGTCAGATAAGCTTGGGTTTCTAACATTGATGTCACCAGTTCAAACCTTCCAGCCACTCTGTAGGAGAAAGATGAAGTTGTCTTCCTTAAAGACTCAAAGTCTTGTAAACCCTACAGAGGGTCATTTTGAGTTGGAATTGACTTAATGGCTATGAATTAGGTTTGGATTGAGTGGTGGGAAAATCCAGAGTTCTCAAGTTGAACTATTTCCCTCTACTCTCATTTTATTATAGTTTTTATTTTATCATTACTATGTGTTGAATTTTGTCCAGTGCCTTTTCTGTATCTATTGAGATGATGAAGTAAATTTTTTCCTTTATTCTCTTGATCATGGTATACTGCACTAATTGATTTTTGGATGTTAAGTCAACTTTAAATTCCTGGAATAAATTCTAGATGTTCATGGTACATAATTTTTATGTATTGCTAGTATTTTGATTCACTAGTATTTTGTTGAGGGCTTTGCATCATGAGAGACATTTATCTTATACTTCCTTTCTTGTGTGGTTTTTGCCTGGCTTTAGTATGAGGATAACATAGATTCAAGTAATGGTTGGCAAATGCCCCCTTCTATTTTTTTGGAAGAGTTTGTAAAAATTAATATTCATAGCATTCTCCTTTAAATGCTCAGTTGAATTCACCAGTAAAATATCAGTGTTTTGACTTCAAGTACACTTTGGGGGGAAATGTTTGAATTGTTAATTCAATCTCTTTCACTTGTGACCAATTTTAAGTTTATTCAGATGCTCTATTTCTTCATGAGCCAATTTTAAAAGTCTGTGTCTTTCTAGGAATTTGTCAGTTTTTTTCTCAGTAACTTGATTTCTGGAATACAGATGTTCTTAGTATTCTTTTATAATCTTTTTTAGTTCTATAATTTTGGTGTCCTGCTTTTATGCCTGAGTTATGTAATTTGAATATTCTCTCTTTTTACCTTAGTTAGTCTAGCTAAACTCCCATGGGTGTTTGAGTCAGAATATATTTGCTGAAATTCCTGATCTAGTTTTTCAGGTCTCTATCAATGTGACCCAAGCTAGAAAGTAATTTGGACCTTGACACGATCAGAAAAGAAGCATGACTGCAATCTTTACTCTTTCCTAGCCTCCAATTGCAATTCTTATGTTTAGAAGTTCAAATGTTGACTATGGAAAGCTGTAACTTTGTAAAGAAGCTGCAGTAGTGCAACACTTAAGCACTCGGCAGATAAACAAATGGTTGATAGTTTGAACCTACTAACTGGAGCCCATCCCCACACCTACCACCAGAGAAAGCCTTGCTCTACTCTTAATAGTTTACAGCCTTGAAAACCTCGGGAGACTGCTATGCTCTGTTACATGAATTTCTGTGAGTCAAAATTGACTGGATGGAATGTAATGGCAATAGCAGCATAGCTTCCCAAGCTTTACAAAATCTGGTGAAAACGTAAGAATTTGCCCTAAAGCAGTGATTCTTAACTAGGGACGATTTTTTTCCTCTCTCAATACAAGGGACATTTGGCAATTGCTCTATACATTT
This sequence comes from Nesogale talazaci, assembly GCA_004026705.1. NCBI lineage: Eukaryota > Metazoa > Chordata > Mammalia > Afrosoricida > Tenrecidae > Nesogale > Nesogale talazaci. The sequence goes on along the minus strand of PVJH01004089.1, from coordinate 73,576 downwards.
TTGATTCTCAATCCTGGTGGTGGCATAACTGATATCTAGTTAGGAGAATCCACAATTATTGCTAAGCATCCGAGAATGCTTAGGCAGCAAATAATTGGCCCAACATGTCCCCCACAGTTCTGAGGCTGAGACCTTGTAGCAGAGGGATAATAACCATGGTGGTGAAGCGTCAGTATTGACTGAAGTACTTTGCGATTGAGATAGAGATGTAAAGGATTAGTCAGATGGGAGATGTTGCCTGAAGGAACATGATGTTTTTAAGAAACAGTCAATATAAAACTAGCAGCATTATGTTCCTAAGTGGTTTGGTCAGAACGGACTTACTCTGAGAATGGATGGATGCAGGTCCTTGCCTCTGTTCTTTCTGTTGTGGTCCCTTATCTCTCTGTCTCTTTCTTTTTTGACCCCAGTGGTTTTTTCTGTCCTGCCTCGAGATCATCATTAGTACAAGACAACATACTCCTTCATCATGAAGATACAATTCTCATGCAAGCCGTTTACATGAGTTTAGTTGAAATTTCTCATGGTTCAGTTTTGGATAAGGGGTGAATGTTTTTGGAAAATTTGAATGTAATCAGAAGCTATTTTAGAAAAGCAATCTAAGGGAAATTGCTGGGCTTTTAGAGATGGAAATACATACATATCTTTCTAGTTATTGTCCACTCATTGCTCAGAGGGTTGGGTTAATAAAGCTAACACTTAATAATTTTTTCCTCCTCCTCAGTTCTTACTCATTTGCGGGCATTTAGTTTCGCTTCTTCTATTAACACTGCAACCCAAATCGAAGCTGATTCTGATTTCAAGTTCTAACTGGGTCAGGTTTGCTAAACATTGAGCCCAGTTTTCATCAACTTTTTTTTTCTCATAAAATCTATCAAGGTTTCAAGAACGTAATGAAACCAGAATGTGGAGGAGTTCAGAATATACTTTGGTCTCAATTTTGTCTGCTCTTAGTAAACCATGGTCTGGTTTCAACCCATTTAAATGTTGGTAGCTGAATTTAAAAAAAATCATGAGTGGTAAATGCAAGGGGTACATAGACCATGCTTCACTGGCATATCCAGATTAAGACCCATTAGGAAGAGAGATCTGGTGATCTACTTCTGCAAATTAGCCAGTGAAAAATCATAGGGATCAGGACAGCATGTTATCCACGATAGTACTGGAAGATGAGCCTCATGTTGGAAGGCATTTAGAATATGGCACAGGATGGGGCACAGTTTTGTTCTGTTGTACAATTAGTTGTTCTCAGTGAGAGCTGACTTGGTGGTATCTAAGAAAAGGAACAATACACTTAAAAGGAAGTATGGCATTTTCCACCTGATGCTTGCCAAATCGATAAAGGGCTTTCTAAAATTAATTTATCAGACTTAGTATGTGCTTGTCTCTTTAGGAAGGTAACTCTGGGCAATCAAGCAACCTTTACTTAGATCTCTTCCTTTCGCTTTGATCAGTTTTCTTCAGCTGTGTTCCCAAATAAATCAGCATTCTGTCTCAACTCAGCAGACTGTGTCTCTTTGGTCTTCGTCAAAGTTATAAGGGTTTTTAATGTATCAATCCTTCATTGGAGAAGTCTTAGCACAACTTGGGTCAAGCGTAGCTCCTTTATTTTGAGAAATGGTTTCATGTTTCTCTTCTTATGCCTTTCTTGACACTCACTTCCGGCTAGGTATTTTCCCCATCCTCTTTGCCTGGATATCAGAGAATGAACTTTCTTCTCTAGCTCTTTGGACTGTCTTGCTCTAACCAATCTCTCTCTCTCTCTCTCTCTCTCTCTCTCTCTCTCTGTCTCTCTCTCTCTTTCTCATCAGAATGCTTGACCAGAATCTTCTGTGTTGGACAATCAGGAAGTCAGCATGAAGAAGTATATAGGTGTTACCTGCCTGAATTCCTACCTTTTGTGATCCATTCACTTTTCTGCACACCAATCTCTGCTCTTTTAGCTTCGCTGTTGCTCATTGGATGGTGTCCTGTGAAGGTTTGGCTTAGCCCATTCCCCAGTTGGTCCTTGGAGGCTGGCTGCTCAGCTGCAGCTGTGCATCTAGGCTGAGCAATGAGATAGAATGGCCGCCTCTTCTCCACTTGCCCGGTACAGCTGTGTGGCAGGTCCATCCCTCCTACTGGAATCCCAAGATGCTTTAGTGTTACCCTTGTACTAGTGATGTTGCCCTTCTAGAAAAGGTTCTTGGTTCTCAAAGGTATTTTGAAGATACATGATGATCCTGGCAGGATCTTCAAAGGCAGGGCTTATTTATTGTATGGAAGTGAATTTGATTTCACCCCCCACCATTAGCTGGGGAAGCTGGAGGCCAAAGCAGGTACTTGCTATTTTCTGCTAAAACCGAGACATGATCATAAAGCAATAAGCCATGATACTTTCCCCCTCCACCATGACAATGAGCATAGTCCCCAGAGAAGTACCACTGGCATGTTCTGGAGTAACCATACTAACTATCTGAAATGACATAATGTGTGAGGAACTGTCACCTTTTGGATTTGCATTTTTAAAGATCTCACTCTTCTGCTACTGTGGATATGGAGATGACACAATAAGACCTTTGTCACAGAGGTAAATGTACCTCTAATCTCTCTTTCCTGTGGAGGTCACATAATCCATTTATTTGTATGTCCAATTGATCATCCCCAGAAATGCTATTTCTCTTGGGGGAAAAGAATGCCTTTCTTAATGTGTGGAGCATTTTCCTTAATAATCCAGGAAAATGAACATGTATTTATATATTATTGATATGTACATATTATTGAAATTACAATATTCTGGTAGCAATAATAGAGTAACTAATATTGTGATAAATTGTTCTGGAGAAATTTTTCCTGATGTTGCTATTCTGAAGATGGGTATTGTAGGGACCCAGGTTGCATTTCAAATATCTTAATGAAACAAAAGAAGTGAAATCAATTTCTTGTTTCCATTTAAACCATTTATAGAAACAAGCATGCCAAAGTTCTGATGACTTAGCATATGCTTACCATTCTATAAGCATTAAAGCATATATCTGTTCTGAAATATTATTTGGTGGAATAATATATCAGTTATGAAAATGGAAGATACATATAAATAGAATAAGTATATGCACTTATGAAAATTGTGATCTTGGTGAACATTTACAGAGCCAATTAGTTTTCTATTCATATACATTTTGTTTTGTGACTGGCTGCAATCCCCATAATGTCACAGCAGAGAATATAAAATGCTGCTGCAGTCACTCTGAAACTGTAGGACCTGTATTTTCATGTTATTTTTTAGGAAATAGATCATACAGCATTCAACCTGAGTTTTTATGTGTACCTTCCATGAAGGGAAAACATTTTACTTTAATTATGACATATATTTTATTTCACTTTTAGTTAAAGTTTACTTGGATCCGAAGGTTAGAAATTCTTCCGCATTTAGTCTTTCTCATTTCAGAAGTGTGAAAAGAACACATGAGGGAGAGTATATGTTTAAAATGCTTCAGATTTAGATTGCTCTGGGGCCAGGCCTGTGACTCAACCCTGTTAAATCCTACATCACATTTGTGCAACTTCCGACTGCCTTCCTTATTCCTTAGGTGCTGTGCCAGTCTGGGTAAACTAGAGAAACAAACTCATAGACACACATATGGATATAAGGAAAGGGTTTATATACAAAAGGAATAGGATATTGAGAAAGCATCCTAGCTCAGTCCAGTTCAAAGTCATAAGTCCGATATTAGCTCATATACCCAATATTAGTCTATAAAGTCTCCTTCTGACTCATGAAGTCACAGGCCAGTGGGGGCAGAGTCCCAGCGCTGGCAGGGGTCTCCGCATGGCTCCTCGCTTCCAGGGCTCAGGGTCCATCAACAGCATCCAGTGGTGGTAGAGGCAACTCAGCGCTGGCTTCTCCAGCTTCAGAGGTCTGGTTTCATCAGGGTAAGGCCGTATGGCTTTTCCTCCAGCTTGTCCAGCTCCTCAGAGCTGCCATCTTAGTTTTGTTCGTAGTTTGTTGTCTCTGAGACTTAACTCCCAACAGCTGGGGAGATAGCTTCTCCTCTCCATGAGGGAAATATCGCAAGATTTCCTAGAACTCTCAGAAGAAAGCCATGCCCACACGGAGGCCTCATTGGCTACTCGATGGCTATCTCCAGATTAACAGGCTAGACTCCACCCCTACATCTCAATCATGAAATTGACATTAAATACATGACCGCCACAGGTGCTCAACTAAAGTAGAGCTGGGGTTAGGGACTATGAAAAGTCTCATCTTCACTTTATGCATTTTTCACATCAAACCCTCCGGATGCCATGGAGTTGATGAGGACTCCCGGAAGCCCAGCATGCATCTGGGATCCATAGGTTTCAGTGGCTGGTTTCTCTTGCCAGGAGTAGATTACTAAGCCTTTCTCTTGAGGCAACTCTGGATGGACTTGAATTACCAGGTTAACAATGTGTGCAACCCAGTCTAAAAGCTGTTTGTTGGAAAACATAGGAGGAAAGATCAATTTGTTTGAAAAATACCTTATAGGAAGTTCACAAAATTTGTGAATTTTGCTCAATGGCTCCCTAAGTGTAGTGCTTCAAGTTTTGGTCTCTGTGAGCATTTTTTGGCCTGGCATTTCACACTGCTGCCAATCTATAAACAAGTATTATCTAAAATTCCAAAAGAAATCTGATTATATCTAAGTAAGAATTTCCTGACTTTTAAATTAGTCACGTAAGAAAACCATTTACCCTGCAGTAATTTGAGTTTAAGTAATGTGAATTAAAGTTTAGGGAGAGATCAATGAAGCTTATCCTTCACAATCAATTTTTTTGGCTAAGTTTAGTACTTGAGTGGGATAACCTGTGCTTTCTTTAAAAACATTTAACAGAGGACCTTTCTGAGGCGGGCGTGATGGAGGTTTGTGATAGGAGGATGTTTTTAGAATTGTACAAAAATTCCATCCATGATTAACCTGAATGTTCTCTGATCAGTAATTAATTTTGTTAGATGGGTCAGAATGAATACTTTTTTGAATCTACACAAATTATCTTTCACTTAAAATCCCTGTTTTGTCTTTTTCTCTCTGATTCAGTTGTTTCTCATTTTTCCTCTTTATTCACATTTTTGTCTGGCTCAAATTCTCATAATGTAAAAATGCAAGTTTCCCTCCAGCTTATTCGTTGCTACAGTGATATTATGGTCAATAAGTACGTTCAGATTATTCAGATCACATTTATGTACCAAGATACTTTATGACATCCACTAAAAGGGGGCCTGGGTATGGGGAGAGAGCTTGAGAACTGGGAAGTGATTTATTTTCTCCAATGAAAATAGGAATTACATTAAAAAGAATATTAAGCTTTTATTCAACCACACTTATTACTGCACACTTAGTTACTGAATGTATCCTATAAATTAGAACAATAAAGTCCAGTAGGAAACCTTTAATATTTAAGTGATAATTTCTGAGAGTAACTTTTTTGTTTGTTTCTTTTTTGTGGCATCACTGCCCTGGTCAGAGTAGGAAGCCCAGCCTTGCTTCTGGAGAGCTGCTGGTGGATTTGAACTGTCAACACTGTGGGCTGCAGTCCCGCACTCAACCACTAGGCCACCAGGGTTCAGCCGAGAGTACCTTTTATAAGACTTACAAATTCCTAACAACCCCATTTGTTCAAAAGCTGACAGTTGTCTATCTTGTCTCTTGTAGGTGATGTAGTTGATTGATCTTATATTTTAAGAGGATAGGAAACAAATGTCTCTGGTATTTTTTACTTGCCAGCATTTCTTAAGGGAGATCTCAGAAATAGCCAGAACGACAAAGTTCAAACTATGCACATGGAAAAACCTGATGCGATCAGATTAAATTTGGGTAATGTTGAGAAATAACAAATGTAAGCAATAGATTCTTTAGTTTTATTTATTCATCAGCTGATGGACGTTTAGGTTGTTTCCATCTTTCGGCTATTGTGAAATGTGCTCTCCTAAGAGCGTCTTTTTTTTTTTTTTAACTGAAATAAAATCGAATTTGTTTGTTTTTGTTTGTGGAAACCTAAGATCTAACAGGAAGTTCATTGGAACTGTGTTTCAAGTTGCAAGCTGGTCAAAATAGAGTCAGAAGTCTTGTTAGTTCAATGGGCCTTGGGAAGAGAGTGAATGATGGGGATAGCACCTTGAGAAGAGAATTAAATTGGAGACAAAAACATTTGGGTTCTCGCATCAATTCTGCCACAAACAAGCATGGCATGTGAACTTGGGAAGTTTATTTTACCATGCTGAGTCCTTGTTTCCTCATCTGTCATCTGGGAGGTTTGTGTTCACGAATGCTTCTTACTGCTCTTTCCCACCGCCATAGGTCATATTACTCACATTGCAAAGAAGACAAGATCTCCTTTCCTATTTCAATGTGTGACAAGATCAGTTTCTTAGGAACTGGAGGCATGAAAGAGACTATGACTTTGACCATTCAAGTACTGCAGCAGCACCAAGGCTTAAGGTAACACCGCGGAGACACAAAAAAACAGTCATTGTTTCTGTACATAAGAAAATGAAATAAATGCCTGAGACTTAAATTGCATTAGTGACAAATATCATGCCAAGGAATGGGTTCCATCAAATATCTGGCACCAGAGAGCTAGTGACTCCTGGGAAGTAGGTGTGTGGGTCATTGAGCATTCAAGAACATTTCTAGTCACACTCTTAAGGATAAGGAGGGCTTATCCTCCTTGCACCAAAGCACAAGCAAGTGCATCAGCAATGCTGTGTTTACTGGGAGGTGAGCACCTCTGAGTGTGATTCAAAGGGACAGAACTGGACTGCACCAGGGACAATATTTTCTTGTTTTGTTTTTTGGGGGCATCACTGCCCTCTGGTGGTTGTGGGAGCTACCAGTCTTGCTTCTGGAGAACTGCTGCTAGATTTGAACCGCCAAGCCAATGGGCCGCAGTCCCGCACTCAACCACTACGCCAGCGGGGCTCAGCCCAGGGACAATATTTTTGTGTAGATTTTTGGTGACCATGTAGAAATGGGATCTACATGCCTGGGGAAAGTCAATTAACTTCTCAGTTTCAGTTTCTTGGTCTGTAAAATACAGTATCACATAAAACTGTAGGAACCCACCTGCTATTAACAGCCTATCTTGAAAATTTTTTATTTTTGCCTTTTGATACATCACTCACTTCCATTTATTCATGGGTGGGTATGGGCCAATAGAGGTACAAGGTTAAGAATAAAAACAAAAACAAAAAAAAGCAAGACAAGTTTAATTTTTTGCTTAGGTGTGAAAATTTAAGGATAGTAACAGAGGTAATAATGATAACTCCAGAAATATGAGACAATTATGAATAAGCTTCTTCCTCCAGTTATATAGAGGAAGAAGCTTGGGCAATTCAAGAATTAAACACGAATTCTTCCTGAAAGTTGTCTTAAGATCACAGTTGACTTTACTATTATATATTTTAAACAATTTTCTTGACACCTCACCACATGTCATACAATTCAATAATTCAATCATATTAAGAGTTGTACAAGGGTCACCACAATCCCTTCTAGAACTCTTTCTTCTTCCTTGTACTCATTGCTATTCAGGTAATTTTTTTTATCACTGTGTCAAAATGTACACAAAAACATTCTCTGAGTCAACAATTTCTCCATGTCAATAATTCAGGACCCTTGATTATACTCTTCATGTTGTATTTCATCATTTTCAATTCAAAAATATCTCTTTTCATCTCTATAGAAACACAGTTTGGGTAGACAAAATTTAACCTTCAACTGAAGTGGCCTCAGTATTTCATCTTACCAGCCTGGTCAGCTAGTAGAACATTGCTTCTCTGACAGCTCTTTTCAATTTCTCCCAGTCAGAATACCACATCAAGGAAACATCCTGAAGGAACCAACTCTTTTGCCTACAGAGGCCTTGAAAGAAAGTGCCCAGCTCAGAAACATCCACTTCTACCTGCCTGTATCATGTGGATTACAGTCTCTGTTGAGGGAAAGTTTATCGACCACATTAATTTCAGAGGGTTCTTGCCCAGTCCATATTTTTACTCTTCAATTGTAATGAATTTATGATTTCTTTCCAGTCACTTTGCATGTCATTTCCTTTTCTCTTTCACCTTGTTTCGATGGAAGATGATTGATAGATTTTTCTTCAACCATCACTTACTTTGGCAGATGATTTTCTTTTTCCTTTGAAGTTGATGTTGAAAGAAGCTGTGATGACCTAATTAGTACAAAAACACAGTATCTATAACCTTAATTAGGCATGATTATAAGCTCAACGTAATGGGATGTCCTGAAACTGCAGGCTATGCAAATATTAGACTTTTTCATTCTTCCCATTACATCTGAAACCATCAAGCAAAGGATGTTTTGCAGTGTGTACCACAGTCAATGCCAGGTGCAAATCTTTTAACAAAAGGTTGGGGCTTTTTAAATTTTCGGCAAAGGGTATACTATACTACTTGGAGCAAGGATAATAAAAGAGGCTTAGGAAAAAAAAGGTTAAAAACTCGAAGAGCTGAATTAAGTTAGAATAAGCTTTATAACCAACACTGGTCTATCAATTGGTCATACTGTTGTAGCTTGTGCTGTGATGTTGGAAGTTATGCTATTGATATTTCAAACACTAGTAGGGTCATCCATGATGAATGATTTTCAGTGGAACTTCCAGACTAAGACAGATTAGGAAGAAGAGCCTCTAATTCTGAAAGAATTGGACAGGGAAAATCATACATGTATTAACAGAACATTGTCTGACACAGTGAAAGATTAGCCCCTGTTGTTGGAAAACATTCAAAATAATACTGAGGAAGAGCCGTCTTTTAAAAATAGAGTCAACTTTAATGACGTCGATGGAGTATGAAGCTTTCCAGACCTTCATTTGCCGGTGTGGGATGACTCAACATGAGAAGATATTGCTGCAAACAGCCATGAGTAATCGGAATGTGAAATGTATGAGTATGAATCCAGAAAAATTGGAAATGAAATGAAGCACTCGACAGTCAATAAAATGGATGGGTATGGGTCATTTTGAATCAGACAATCATATCATCTACTATGCTGGAAATGGTAGATTGGAGAGAAGTTGCTGCACATTCACTGCCCAAAGAACATATCAAGGTATACACTGAAGCACAGTACTGTCAGTGATGGGATGATACCCAAACATCCTCCAGAAAGGCCAACTAATATGACTATTATTCAAATCCACACACCAACCACTAATGTCAAGGATTAAGAAGTAGAAGACTTTTTACAACTTAGTATAGAATTGATCAACTATGCAATCAATATGCATTGAAAATTACTGGTGATTGTAATGTGAAAATTGCTAACAAAGAAGAAGTACTTAAAAATATTGTCTTGGTGACATAAATGATGTAGGAGATTACATAATAAAGTTTTATAAGACAAATGACCTGTTGATTAGAAATGTCTTTTTTTTCCAATGACATAAGTGGTGACCATACAAATAGACCTCACCAGGTGTAATACATATGAATTATATAAATTACATCTGTGGAAAGAGACAGCGGAGAAGCTCAGTATCATTAGAATAAGGCCAGGGTTGACAGTGGAATAGCCCATCCACAGCTCAAATGAAAGATGAAGCTGAAGGAAGAAAAGGTCTATGAAAGTCAAGATATGACCTTGTTGAAATCCAACCTAAATTTAGAGTCTATTTCCAGAATTTGACTCATTTAAACCTTATAATGGAACTGTGGGATGACATAGAGGGCATAATACATAAAAAAAATAAAAGGTCAATAAAAACACAGAAGAAAAAAAGCCCCATCATAATGGATGCCAAAAGAGATTCTGAAATGTGCTCTTGAACATAAAGTCTCTAAAGCAAATGGAAAAAATGACATAAAAGGGCTGAACAGAAGTTTTCAAAGGTCAGTTCGAGAAGACAAATTTAAGTATTATAATGAAATGTGAGAAGGCATGGAGTTAGAAAACCAAAAGAGAAGAACACACCTGCCATTTCTCAGGCTTAAAGAGCTAAAGAAAAGTTCAAGCTTTGAGTTTAATGTCAAGGAATTCTATGGACAAGATATTGCATAATATAGAAAGCATTGAATGAATGCCAAAAGCCACAGAGCCACTCACTGTACCAAAAGAAATTTGTAGCTACTCAAACATTTTAAGAGGTAACATATAATAAGGCTCTGATGGTTTTGAAGGATGAAATACAAGCTGCACTAAAAAAAAAAAATCAAAATCAACTTACTACCATCAAGTTGATGTTGACTCATAGAGACCTTTTGGACAGGGTAGAAATGTCCCTGTGATTTTTCTGAGACTGTAATTCTTTTTTAAAACAATTTTTGTCATATAGTTCATATATTAACAAATCGAAAGTTCAATCACATCAAGAAGAGTTGTACAATCATTACAATAAGTTTTAGAACCTTTTATTCATTCGTGTACTGATTATTATCAGCTTCCCATTTCCCCCAACTTCCTTTGCTATATCCCACATCTATAGAGACATTAATCCAGTTACTCTCTCTATGGCTTCACCTCTCTTGGATTGCATAAGACGCTGTAACTCTTTAAAGGAGTGGAAAGCCCTCTCTTCCCCCCATGGAGCAGCTGGTGGTTTCAGACCGCTGAGCATGTGTGTCACAGTCCAACTTGTAACCACTGCACCACCAGGGCTCCCACCCACCCAAGGCACTGGTTAAAGAAAAGAAAAACAAAACAATGCTATAGGTATTAATGAGATTTTAATTGAGATATTTAAACAAACAGAGGCAATGCTGGGAGTGCTCACTCATCTATACTAGAAATTCAGAAGACAACTGGCTACCTGGCCTACTGACTGAAAGAGATACGTATACATGTTCATTTCAAAGAAAGACGATTCAATATAATTATTGGATAGTATCATTAATATCACACATAGATGATATTTTCTGCAAATAATTGGAAAATGACAACAGTACATCAACAAGGAACTGCCAATAATTCAAGTGGATTCAGAAGAGGAGGTGGAACAAAGAATATTATTGTTGATGTCTAGTGAACTTTGGCGGAATGTAGAATACAAGAAATACACCTACCTGTGTATTACTGACTATGCAAAGGCACTTGACAAATGGATACTATTGTGAGGAATGGGAATTCTTGGACATCCAAGTATGTTCTTCCAGACTCTGTAGATGAAGAGGCACTTGTCCAAATAAAACAAGAGGATACTGTGGAGTTTAACGTAAGTGAGATTTGTGTAAGGGCTGAAGCTTTTCACCAGATTTAGTCAATCTGTATGCTGAGCAGGTTTTCTTTGAAACCGGACTATATGGAAAAATTATCTGAGAAGATGAACAGTGTGTAAGGATTGTAGCTTTTCACCATACATATTCAATTTGTATGCTGAACAAGTTACTTGAGAAGTCGGGCTATATGAAGAAGAGTATGGCATCAGGATTGGAGGAAAGCTTATTAATAACCTGAAATATGCAGAGGGCACAACCTTGCTTGCTGAAGGTGAAGGAGACTTGAAGCACTTATGGAAGTGCTACAACCTTCCAAATGGGTTATTCCTGAACATAAAACAAAAATTCTCACAACTGAATCGATAAGCAGGATCACAGTAATTGGAGATAAGATTGAAGCTGTACAGGATTTATTTTACTTGGAATACACATGGAAGACATAGTCTGAAAACCAAATATCTTATTGTATTGGGCAAATCTACTGCAAAAGTGCCTCTTTAAATAGTTAAAGCAAATATATCCCTTTTGGGACAAGAGGAAAGTATAAGGGCAGTTATAGAGGTGTAAATATAGGCTTGTACATATGTAAATATATTTATAAATAACAATGGGGAAATAGATCTATGTACATACATTTATAGCGTTAGTGTTAAGGTAACAGATGGACATTGGGCCTCTACTCAAGTATTTCCTTAATGCAAGAATACTTTGTTCTAATAACCTGGCATTTGATGATGCTCACCTTCCCAACACAATCACTGAAGACAAAATGGGCTCATAAGCAAATGTGGTGAAGAAAGATGATGGGTCCCGGCTATCAAATGAGATAGCATCTGGGGTCTTAAAGGCTTAAAGATAAACAAGTGGCTATCTAACTGAAAAGCAACAGAGTCCACATGGAAGTTGCACACCAATCCATGTGCTCATGAGGAGTTGATAGGATCAGGTATCAGGAATCAAAGACCCAGAACAAAAAATCATATTATTGTGAATGAAGGGGAGGGTGGAGTGGAGACCCAAAGCTCATCTGTAGGCAATTGGATATCCCCTTACAGAAGGGTCACAGGAAGAGACAAGCCAGTCGGGTTCAGTATAGCACCATTGAAATATACAACTTTCCTCTAGTTCTTTAATGCTTCCTCCTACCCCCACTATTATGGCCCCAATTCTGCCTTACAAATCTGGCTAGACAAGAGCATGTACACAGGTACAGATAAGAGTTGGAAATACAGGGAATCCAGGACAGACAAACCCCTCAGGGTCCTGAATAAACCTGAGAGTAGAGATAACAGAAGGGAATGCGGGGGAGACAGAGGGAACTGATCATAATGATGTATATATATGATCCCCTCCCTGAATATTCCATGGACTGTGAGAAGAATCATCAAATCTGTCTTTGATGAAGTATAATCAGAATCCTTCTCGGAAGTAAAGAGGGAGAGACTTTATCTCAAATGCTTCAGAGATGTTATTGAGAGGGACGAGTCCTTGGAAAATCACATCATGCTAGATACAGGGGAAAGAAAAGAAAGAAAGGAAGGAAGGAAGAAGGGAAGAAAGAAAGAGAAGGAAAAGACTCTCAATAAGACAGATTTACACAATGTCTGCAGCAACGGGCTCAAATGTAACAAGAGTTAGGACCAGATAGTGTTCTGTTTATTGTACATAGAGTCAGAGTCATTATGTGTACTAAAGAACAGAAAGTTAGAAACTAAGCATCTCATACTGACTACTGCCTCCCTTCCCCTCTGGTTTCTGTTGTTCTTCTCCCTGGAGGGATGTGTGTGATTATATGTCATTCATTAATTGAATGATTCATTGCAATTAGTAACAATCTATAATCTAGCAAGGGGCCACAGAGTGGTGGGGACAGTGAGGGGAAAAAAGAGCTGATCCCAAGGACACAATAGAAAGTAAATGTCTAGGAAAGAATGATAGCAATGCATGTACTAATATGTCTGATACAATTGATGTATGGATTGTAACAAGAGTTGTAAGAACCCCCAATAAAATGATCTTTTAAAAAAGATTTACATATGTTTTAAATTCTATAACATTGTACAGTTAGGTTTGATGACCTTCTTTGACAATAGAGACTATGTCTTTCTTCACTTTGCACAGGTTGGAACACAATAGACATTCAACAATTGATTGTTTGTTGACTTGGATTATATTTTCATGAAATTACAGAATAAATATTGTCTAGGAAGAAATATACTGAACATAAACTACTATAGAAAAAAAGAAACAAAGCATCATTTTACAATTAGCTTAGCAACTCAGTTACCCTAAACAATCCATATCTTATTTGAAACTTCTCTGTGGGTAACACTGTGAATTTTACAATTTTTAAGAGCTTTTCCAAACTCACTAACCACGAACAGTGTTGCAAAGCTAATTTAGAGTTTATGCAGAGTAGAGTTTATTCAGGCAGATAGTGAGTAAAAGAAATCACAGTAAATTCCACACCAGTGACTTCAAACGATAATTTTAATTCAAAATCTCATGGTTCTACATCAGAATTAAATATTTTTAGAGTGGTAAAACCCCACACAAAATTGACTTTCCCTTTGCTAACCCGAAATGAAAGTATCCAAGGATACATATATTTGCATATTTAACCACCGAGTAACTGAGGGTTCACGATACACAACCATAGATTATGTCTAGAGTTGTATGAGCTTCCAAACTTCATCAGCTAGCACATAGTACATTCAGTGCCAGAGTCTGATAGAGACTTGGGCAAGATCAGAACTTGACTATGCGTATTATGGTACCTCACTTTAATCTAACATACCATTCGACCATTAGAGATGATGAAAGAAGGGTTTATACAACTCATTTACATTTCAAATACACAGTTGTGCTTAATACATAGGCTAACTTTTATTGAGCACATATTACGTTCTAGACACAGTTTTCATTATTGGCATCATTTTATTAAATCATTACATTAGCCTTTAAGATGGTCACCGTAATTGGTCATGTTTTACAAATGAGGAACTTAGAGAGCAAAATCTTGAACAAAATCACATATCTGGTAAGTGGCAGAATCCAAATTTGAACTCAAGTCTGATTTTAGACATTCTGTGCTGGGGTTATGAAGGGATAGAGCATATCACTCTTTCAGTGATGCCCTTACTTATTAGAAATGGGATGCAAGTAGAGAAAACAGGGTTGAGACTTATATTGAAATGCAATTTTCCCTCTCCACTCTGTATTTGGTGATAAGTGAGTGTTGTCGAAATAGGGTTTATAGTAAAGGGAGAGAGAATTACACAGGACTGATTGTATATAACAGAACCATGCACACCACATATTAATAGAATGAAAAGACCAGGATTTAAATATAGTATTTGCAGCAATTGGGGTCACCACAGGAGCTACGAGTACATTTCCAAAACACACTTCCAAAACTATGAGTGTGCTTCCAAACGTGTTGTTGTCAGATGCCATCAAGTTAATGCCAACCTATAGAAATCTTTCGCACAATAGAATGAAACACTGCACAGTCCTGCCCTCACAATTGCTCCTATGCTGAGCCCATTGATGCCACCACTGTGTCATTCCATCTTGTCCATGGCCTTCCTCATTTTTGCTGCGCCTCCACTTTATCAAGCATGGTGTCCTTCTCCAGGTACTGGTCTCTCCAAACAGTGTGTCCAAATATGCAAGAAGAAGTCTTGCCATCTTCTAAGGAGCCCTCTGGCCTTACTTCTTCCAATACAGATCAGTTTACTTAGCAATCTATGGTATTTTCAATATTCTTCTCCAGCACCGCAATTCAACTGCATCCATTCTTTTACATTTCTTTGGTCAATGTCCAACTTCACTTGTCTTCGATGCAATGGAAAAATATCATGGGTTGGGTCAGGTACTCCCTAGTCTTCAAAGTAACATCCTTGTTCTTCAATATGCTTATGAGATCTTGTGCACAAGATTTACCTAATGTAGTATGCCTTTTGTTCTCTTGAGTTTCCATGAAGTTGATTGTGAATCCAAGAAAGACGAAAGTCTTTGATAATGTCCACCTTTTCTCTCTTTATCATGATTTACCTACTGCTCCAGTTGTGAGGATTTCAGTCTTCACATTGATTTGCAATCCATACTGATGGCTGCAATCCTTGTTCTAACAAGAAAATCCATCAAGTTCTCCTTACTTTCAGCAATCAAGGTTGTGTCCTCTACATATAAAAGATTGTTAACAAACCGTCCTTCCATCTTGTGCCCCATTCTTATACATAAAATCCAGCTTCTTTAATGATTTGTTCAGCATATTGGTTAAAGAAGTATGGTGAGAGGATATAACCTTGGCACCGACTTTTCCTGATTTTAAACCATGCAATGTTCCCTTGTTCTATTCACAAATACCTTTTGATCCATGTACAAGTTCTGAATGAATACAGTGAAATGTTCCAGAATCTCCATTCTTCTCAAGGTCATCTATAGTGTATTATGGTCCACACAGTCAAATGCCTTTGCACAGTCAATGAATCCCCAGTAAACACCTTTCTGGTATTCTCTGCTTTGAGCCAAGATCCATCTGACATCAGAAATGGTATCCCTTATTCCACATTCTCTTCTGAACTCAGCCTAAACTTCTGGGACATGGAACTGCCAGTAGTTCAAGCTGAAAAGTTCATAGACAAATGGAATGATATTTTCCATTGCCTTGTTAACCAATCCATGTGTGGTAGTTACATAATCTTGTGCCAACTCGAGGATATTAAGAGTGAATGGGTGGCATCTAGCCTGTTAATCAGGTTATAGCCTGATGATGATTCCTTGTGGACTTGGCTTTTTCATGAGGTTTCTGGGATCTTCCTCTCTTTCGACTAGGAGGTGGGCCACACTCTACTTTACCTTCCAGTGAAGCAGCCACATGGAAACTCATGCCAGTGTTGAGATGCTTCCACCGTCATTGGATCCACAGGACTTTCAACCACCAGCCTGTGATCTTCCTTCATTAGGCATCATTGTGAGTCACTGCATGAGTCTCAAGTGGAATTTACAGAAATATGGGTTAACATAAGGCTTACGGACTTGATCTGGACTGGGTTGGGATGTTTTCTCAATATACAATTGCTCTTAGATATAAAGCTCTCTCTTACACATATATAGTCAACCTGGCCTAACACACCATGCTATTTTTCATTGCCTCATATGCTGGTGAAAGTTGGGCCTTGAGTAAGGAAGACTGAAGAAAAATGCATTTGAATTGTGGTGCTGGAGAAGAAAATTGAAAGTACCATCGACTACCAAAAGGACAAACAAATCTTTCTTGGAAGAAGTAAGGTCAGATTGCTCCTTGGAGGTAAGGATGGCAAGACCATCTCACATCTTTGGACATATTGTCGGGAGAGACCAAGCTCAAGCTTGGTGCTGAAGAAGCGGAAGGCCTTCAATGAGAAAGACTGACACAGTGCTGCCACAATGCACTCAGGTGTAGAAGCGATTGTGAGGATGACGCAGGACCATGCAGTATTTCCTTCTGTTGTGCATGGGGTTGTTATGGATCAGAACCAACTCCATGGCACCAACAACAACTTCAGCCAAACACACGCACATTTTTACGGAACTATCTGAGAGTTGTTGGTGTCCTAGCACTTTAGCTTTAAATGCTTCTGTCTGAAAACAAGGACTTTCCTCTACATATCCTGATGCAATTATTACACTCAGGAAATACAACATCTATGCAATGCCATTATTCAACACATAGGCAATAGTAACATTTCTCTGCCCAAACAGAAAAAAATTCAAAGATGAGGTTTTCTACTCCAATGAAGTGTGACAGTATTGGAAACGCACAATATCAGTTGTATTCTGCCCTCTAGCATTGCCTTGAGTTGTAAT
This sequence comes from Nesogale talazaci, assembly GCA_004026705.1. NCBI lineage: Eukaryota > Metazoa > Chordata > Mammalia > Afrosoricida > Tenrecidae > Nesogale > Nesogale talazaci. The sequence continues at coordinate 56,538 of PVJH01004089.1, read as the reverse complement.
CGACTTTTTTTTGGGGGGTAAGACTTCCTTAAAAGTTCTTGTTATACCCCTTACCTCTTCTTTTATTAAATTATTTTCACCAGCTTCTTCATTTTATAAATGTTTACAGAGTGCTCATTTTGTGCCTGTGAGTTAAATACTCTGCTGTGCTTATAGTCGAGTTTCTCCATCTGAAAATCCCAAGGACATCTATCACGAAAACTACCGAACAAAGAAAAGAAATCAAACTTGACCAACGGTTACCATTGGTGAAAGAGGAAGAGATTTTGCTTAAGGTACATTGAGATTATGTTAATGGTGCTGGAATACTTTGGAAAAGGATATCAGTAATAGTTGTACAACATGAACAGTATAACCAATGGTGCTGAACTATACATGTAGAAGTCGTTGAATTGGAGAATGTTTTGTTGTGTATAGTTTTGTCACAATTAAAAAAATTGTAAAATGAATACAAGGAAGGAGAAAATGTTCTAAAACTGATGGTGGTAATGATTGCACAACTTCAGTGGATATGATTGGATGATTGAACTAGAGGACATGTGGATGAAGTGCCAATAAAACTGTTAAAAATAAAACCAAATCCCCACCCAATTTGCAATTAAAAATAATAAATTAAAATAAAAACAACAATATAGCTTATTCAAATGAAACTCATCAACTTCTCTTCTCTACTGCACTTCCTATGTTCCTGATCCCAGTTAATCACACCTTCATCTTTCACCAACCTGATGCTGAAATTCCTCCTCTTTATTGGGCACCAGTAACTATACTAGGTTGTTTACAAACGTCATGTGCATCATCTCATTTAATCTTTGAAATAGTTCTGGGAAATAAACGTCCTTTTCTTCATGAGGCAGGGCTCTCAGACAGTGAAGTCAACAGCCAGTGAATCCTCATGCTAGGATTCAAGTGCAGTTCTATTTGACTTCAAAGTCTTAGCTTCAAAGCCTGGTTCCACTACCTACTACAATTTTAAATAAGTAACCATCGTGCTTCAGCTTCCTCTTTTCTCAAGTGGGGAATCCCTGCTTTGGAGGATTGTTCTGAGACTTGAATGAGATTGAACTTGACAAACACTTAAAACTATTTCTGGAAGCATTACCCACCCTTCCATACATCTGGTGCTGCAAACTTTATTGACTCACTGCTAGCGGCAATTCCGGTCTTTCCCAGTGTCATTTCCTCTGCGTAGACCAGAGGTTTGCAAATGATAGCCCATTGGCGAAATCTAGCGTGCAGTCTGACCTTGTCAATAGTTTTCTCCATTTCTTGACTCCTTGTCTAAGGCTGCTTTCCGTCATGAATCTGTCAGTGGTGTGTTGTCAGGAAGTCCAGCAGGTTTCAGCAGAATGTATGGAGCCACGTTTCTTAGGTCTCCCATATTAGTTGCCCTACCAGTTCCTTTTCAGAATTTTGTTTATTTATTTTTTTAAACTCAGTCCCGCTCCCCCTCCCCCTAGCAATTAAAACCTTTTAAGGGCATCTGCTTTACCAGTCCTCGGGATCAGTTCAGCTACCCCCAGGGGGCAGTATCTCCTATGTTGGGAAACATTGTTCTAGATGAAAATAAATTAGGAAGAAAGGCCTGTTGATTTACTTCTGAAATTCAGCCAATAAAATCCTATGACTCATCCTGGTCCAATCCACACTTGACAGGGATGACCCTAGATGAGGCAGCTCATTGTACAGGGAGCCAGGGGCCAACTTGAAGAAAGCGGTAGCTTTTACTCAACGATGGTAGAATTGAGCAGTGTCTTTTTGGTATTCTCTTGTCCTCAGCACCCCAAAATGTGCCAACATTTGCCATCTATAAGAAGTCTTCTCAGGATCCGTAGGTAGAACTAATGGTTTCCTTGGTTTGTATGTACTTCAGTTCCAGCTCTCCGTCATTCCTATGGTGGTGAATTCCCTCAACCTTGTTAGTATCTCCAGTGTCCTAGGTAAAACCCGGGTCTTAGTAAGTGCATGCACCTTTGGTTGCTTTTGCTTGTCAGCATTTGAGCTAGCATTTCGGTGTGTGAAGGGCAAATTTTATTCTGTCCACAACTTCCATATATTTAAGAATTTCAATCATTTTTGATCTTGGCGTTGGATTGGCTGAAGGAGCCCTGGTGATGTAGTGGTTATGTGGTGGGCTCCTAACTGCAAGGTCATCAGTTAAAACCACCAGCTGCTCTGTGGGAAACATGAAAGGCTTTCTAATCCCGGAAAGACTTTGCAACCTCAGAAACTCAACAGGGGCACTTCTACCATATCCTATAGGGTCCCTGAATTGGCATCTACTTCATGGCAATGGATTTGGAATTCAGACTGCCTTTTGCAAATTCTCCCATTTGGAAAGCAAATCTATCCTTTTCCAACTCCCTTCTGTTCTTGTTGAGACGAGGCTCCTAAGAGCATCTGAATTCTTTCCTAATCTACTAAGCCAGGGCCACATCAAACTATTATGTTTGGGGTATTGTCTCTCGGCATAATGTGAAATGGAACAGGAAGGAGGAGACTGTTACTGTAAAGCAAACTATAGAAGGATGGTGCCCTGCTGAGTCTTGTTTACAAATGCCCAGCGATGAATTTTGTCACTAAATCAAGGACCCAGAGAGCCAGCAGCTTAGCTGCACCTGTGAAGTGCATTGGATGGTAAAGGTGACTGATGGTAAAGGTTGAGGATGCTTCTTGCCCTCCAGGAAAATCTCCAAGTCTCCACTTAGTTATCCAGATCCTCAAAGTGCCCAAGAAGCTTCAGTTTCAAATTGAGTACACTTTCCATCCATGGATTGGCTTGTTTTGTTCATTCTTACTTTGAGTGATTGAGGTTATCTATTCAACGTAATTGCTAAACCCACGGTTTCCTTTCTCGTAAAACCAAAACAAAAAGGCCTTTTCTATTCGGGTGCCTTCTCTGTGTGCACATGTGTAGCACGCACCTGGGATCAAAGCCGACTATATAAAGTCCTTGAGTCTGTGTGGGTTCAAACACATTCAAAGCTTCAGGATCCTGAAAGGTTTCACTCTACTTCCTGAAGCCCCGAGTCTACTCCTGAAGCCATGCCTTGCGTTGGATTCCAGAACTGTGGGGTTCAGCTGCCCTCACCCAGCTCTGGCCTCTACACCATTCTACTTCTCGTTATTCCCATCTGCTCCAAAGGTGAGTGAGGCTTTTGGAACACGGAGGTGAAGGAGGTATTTCTCCCATCTGGGTTTCATTTCTTTCAACAGGTGAGTGCCGTGATTTCAAGTAAAGCCCAAAGCTAAAGGTCAAACTTCTCCTGGCAGGGATAGCTCTGGAAGCAGGCAATAGCCAGCAGCATCAGCAGATAACCAGCTAGATGACTTAGTGTGCCAGGTTTATTGTATGCTCATGTGAGTTGATTTGGGAGAAACTGGCAGTCTTTGAAGGCTTTTTTCCCCAATTCCTTCCACCCATCTTCTGTTAGATCTTACTTCTATGTGACTGGAAGAAAATACCTTCAAGTGAAGGGGTTTAGGAGGGAAATCCTGAATGTATTTGAGTTTGGTATCTAGGATAAACTCAAGATTTTTCCTCCCTCTGGTTTTCAATCAACTTCATAAAATCATTTCTAATTCCAGGTTTAAGATCCTCGAATTCAGTTTCATAAAAGGAGCTAATGACTTATTTCATAAACAAGGGCAATTTGAAAATGCAAAGTAACAAAAGACAAAGACTGATAACAGCCAGAAACAAAGGAATGAAGGTGCCAAGAAAGGAAGGAAGGATAAGGAAAGTGAGCCACCAGTTTGTGTGGCATCAGATTCTTAGTTGCTGTCAGACTCTCTCTTCATATGCAGAGTCCTCAGTGTCCAGATTAGATAAATCTCTTAAGAAATGGTTAGCGTTCCCATTGCATTTCAACCTGCTTTCTCTCTAGACCTTCCTGGTTAAGAAACCATAGCGCTTATATGAAGTCGTCAAAAGATCCTTGATAATTTAATTTTTGCTGGATAAGAAAGATTCATATACATTGTCAGATGTTACATGTTTGAACATGTAAAGATGAAATATTCTTAGAAGTAATAAAAAGCGTTCTTTTAAGGAAATTGATCTCAACCTAGAACTAGGATCCTTCTATGGTAGTTATTAGGAAATTGATTGTGTTGAGATTTAGTGGTAATAACTGGGAGCGCCCCCCAGATGAGGGAAAAAAACATGGTCTATCTTAGGCCTAGTGTCAGTACTATACACATTATTTAGCACCCCTTTGGGAAGAATGTGACTATTGCTCCAAGTGACAGAAGGTGGAGTGGGTGTGACAGATATACAAAAGGTACAATACAGGGAAGAATTTAATTACCATATATACTCAAGTATAAGCTGAGACCTAATTTTACCACAAAAATGGTTTTTTTAGCATAAATATGTGCTGAATTCTGACACAATCATGAAAGACAAAGCAGGTGCAGAAGCAAATGTGGTAAAGAAAGCTAATGGTACCCAGCTCTCAAAAGATATAACATCTGGTGTCTTAAAGTCTTGAAGATAGATAAGTGGCCATCGAGCTGAGAAGCAACAGAGTCCACATGGACGAAGCACACCAGCCTGTGTGATCACAAGGTGTTGATGGGATCAGGTATCAGGCATCAAAGAACAAAAAATCATATCATTGTGAATGAGGGCGAGTGCAGACTGGGGACCCAAAACACATCTGTAGACAACTGGACATTCACTTACAGAAGAAGGGTCATAGGGATGAGAGGAGCCTGTCAGGGTGCAGTATCGCAATGATGAAACATACAATTTTCCTTGAGTTCTTTAATGCCTCCCTCCCCCCACCCCCCACTATCTGATCCTAATTCTACCTTACAAATCAGACTAGACCAGAGGATATATACTAGTACAGATAGGAACTGGAAACACAGGGAATTCAAGACAGATGAAACCCTCTGGTGAAAGTTATGATACTGGGAAGGTGGAGGTAGTAATGGGGATATACATATAACCCTTTCCCTAGGGGATGGACAACAGAAAAGTAGGTGCAGGAACATTTCAGACAGTGTAAGACGTGACAAAATAATAATTTATAAATTACCAAGGCTTTGTGAGGGAGTGGGGGCGGGGAGGGAGGGGAAAAGTGAACTGATACCACGGGCTCAAGTAAGAAGAAAATGTTTTGAGACTGATGATGGCAACAAATGTGCTTGACACCATAGATGTATATATGGATTGTGATAAGAGTTGTATGATTTAAAAATGATTTAAAACAACCCTCCTCCCAAATAAAAGAACAATAATGACAAGAAATGCTGAAAAAACTTGGCTTATTCTCTAATACACAGGGTAGGTACCAAAATGGCATTCGCACAGTATCAAGGATGCTTTGAAGGTGTGAACATGATTCAACCTAAAGTAATCCAGCTTTAAGGAGAAGTTGGCATAGGAACTAGGCTTTAAAGGGTAGGTAAGATTCTTTTAGGCAAAGATGAGGGAGGGGCAAGAAGATACCCGTCTCACTAAACTCAGCTGCTGGATTAACCAGACCTGTGGTTCTGCCAAATTGCTCTGAAGATGGATGTAGTTAAGTGTAGTCCAGAGCTTGCAGAAAACTACTGCAGTCATTAAGTACAGGGTGATCTAGAAGCAGGAAGGACTTCTTGGTAACTAAGACTGGATTAGTAAGTTGCACAAAGACTGCCTGGAGCACAGTGAGTGGTATTTGTTTTGTTTTTGCAGGAAACGGTGGGTGAGTAAGGCATGAGAGGCTTTGAACAGAGGAGTAACACCATTCAGTCCACATTTGGGCATGATTACTGCTTGCCATTTGATGGATTAGAAAGGGGGCTAGGCTTGTTATAGGAAGGCCAGTTTGGAGATGTTTGATATGAAGCCACCATTTAAAAAAATGATGTGAATCTTTTTGTATAGGGAATTCTTCCCCTTATCCTGTAGAAGTCAGAGAGGGGGGAAAAAACCCCCAAAGTCTCATGAAGGTATTTGAGTGAAGCACAGAGTGAGGGCGGAAGAGGTAGTGGTGGTGGCAGGGGAAGCCCACAGAAATTAGCAGCAGGGTTGCCTCAGTCTGGGGAGGAAACGACCCGGTGCCCTCTATGCTGCGGCTTCCTTCATCTCTCAGAACACCCGCCCTGCGTTCATACTCTAGAATGGGGCTGGTCAGCAGTCACTAGGGGTCCCCCAGGGGATGGAGGTATCGGACCACTAGAAAACAGGCAGAGGTCCAGGAAATAGGCATTGGGGGCTAAGGCAAGATCCCGTACTTGAACATTCAGACCGCCCCTGAAGCTGCTCTAGTCTATTCCTGTTATCAGAGAGGAAGCAACTTGGATAATGACACAGCTTTGTATATCTGAGAAAAACAAAGGCCACAGGAGAGGTACAACTTAAGATCTGCTTCATGGTACCGTCAGGTTTTCAATTTGTCACATTAATATTCTGCTACAGCCATCTAACGTCAATAAACGATTTCTCCTAAGGAAGCAGGTTTTGGGGTAAATTTTCTGGAAGACAGCTAATAGAAAGCTTTGGGGGAGAGAAATGGGGGTGCTTGGAGGAGGGACGTCACAAGGGAAAACGATGGGTTTGTGTGTGTGTGTGGGAGGGGGTGGCGGGGGGGCGGGGATAGGAGGGCAGGTAAAGATGAACCTGCCCTGACTGGAGGCTTTAGCTGGGACTCGTCTCAGATAAGAGTCACTTCATGAAGTTCCCTTTCCCTTTTCCATGGTAGCCTTGCAAGTGTCCCAGCCTTCAGTGGTCCTGGCGAGCAGTCGGGGCGTTGCCAGCTTCGTGTGTGAGTATGAGTTCGTTTGCAAAGTCAAAGAGGTCCGGGTGACAGTGCTGCGGCAAGTGAACAGCCAGATGACTGAGGTCTGTGCCTCCACGTTTGAGATGGGAAAAGAGTTGACCTTCTTAGAAGACTCCAGCTGCACTGGCACTTCCAGTGGAAACAGAGTGAACCTGACCATGCATGGGCTGGCAGCCATTGACACCGGAACATACATCTGCAAGGTGGAGCTCATGTATCCCCCGCCCTATCACATGGGCATGGGCAACGGAACCCAGATTTTTGTCATTGGTGAGGAGTTTGCTAAGCTGACATCTTTCACCTTGCTGTTTTATCATAGTAGGAAAGTCGTTTTGCTACTTCATTTCAGATGCCCCATTCCTTGGGTCTGTGGAAATGTCTCTTGGTTCTCTTTAATGGTGCCCTGCAAGTTCCCATACAAGCAGTCTGATTATAAAATAAAATTGAGTAAGAGAAGTTTTTTTTTGTTTTTTTTTCCTGCTCACAAGTAGAGATATTCCCTCTGGAAGGATAGCCAAGGATAGAACTCTACACACAAAAATACTCACATCTCATATGACATTCCAGGAAGTAGCTTCAAATAATCCGATTTACCTGTAGGCTAGCAATACTATTTGGGGGTGGATAGCAAGTTTGAGAAGCTCCAGTGTCTCCCTTTTAAGGTCAAAGGGAGAAGAAGAATCCCCCACCCTCCATGTTTTCCCCAGGATTGTCTCCTAAATACCCTGCTGTGCTTTCGGTTGCAGATCCAGAGCCATGTCCAGATTCCGAATTCCTCATCTGGATCCTTGCGGCCATCAGCTCGGGCTTGTTTCTTTACAGCTTCCTCCTCACAGCTGTGTCTTTGAGCAAAATGGTGAGTGTGGCGCTGGCTTCGAGGGTTAGCCATGGACCAAAGAATCAGTGAGAGCCCTGGACCCAATGGTCATGTTCTGTTTTCTTCAGATGAAGCAATACATGCCAAAGAGGGAGGGCAGTGGTAACGAACACACTAGAATCCTTGGCCTTGGGCTTTTGGGTTTCAGGATGACTAATGTTTTAGATGAGTGTGTTTGACATTGAGTGTTTGTGTGCTTCTGACTAGGGTTTCAGTTTGAGTCATGGTTTGAACAACATGGGGCAGCTGTTTTTGCTCTTTGCCTTCATGACAGATGTGCTTCAGTTTCCTGAAGTAACCCCAAAGCACAAACTAGGTCGGGCAAAAAGCTAATATTGACGATCACCTGGATGGATTTCATTTTCCCATTAATGTGCCTTCCTTCTACCTGGTGCCGTTCAAGTCATGCCGACTCTCACAAACACAACGCTTGATCAGGGCTCTCTATCACTCTGTCTGCTTACCTGGGACACTTGGCCTCAGCTTCTAGCTCTGTTCTTTACATTTTGTTGACTTCAGTTGTTGGTGTTGAGAAAGTCAGAGACCTGGGATCAAACTTGTCTTTCTGATGATTCCTTTTAGCCACCTCTGCCTAAAACTGGCATTGACACCACAAGGATTCTCTTTTCCTGACTCTACCTCTTGCTTTCAGACTCTGTCTCTCTTCACACACACACACACACACACACACACACACACACACACACACACACACACTCTTCCACGACCATTGCAGCTGAACTATCACATCCATGTCCATTTGATCTAGGTTCTTTCTATTTCATTTGCTACAAACTGTCACACAGTCTGCTAGAAAGGATCTCAATTTATTATCATTCCAGGTAATAAAGACTGAGAGACTAAAGCAGGTAAAGAAAAAGTAATAAAATGAATATGAAGAGTTGAGAAACACAGCTCTTAAATGGAGTAATTAACGTTTATGATGCATTAGGCTATTCCATCGCAAATGCCAGTCAATTACCTTAAGTATTTTTGTGTTACTTCTGAATATTTCTCCTAGTATCTTTTCCCTATCTTCTAGTCAGGGAAGTCATGACTGTTTTACATCAATAGCACAGTTATTTACTTAAAATGAATTTTAATGGCTGAATCAAGAAAACATCCCGGGGCTTATAATTCTGTATGTAGTGAACGTTCAATTTTGAACAGGCGGGAACCCAATATTTGTGAGCTCCTATTATGGTTAGAAGTGGTTTCTTTATTTTTGTTATGATAATTACTATTTGTGTGTGTGTGTCTCTTTGTGTGAATGGATCTTGGCAGCTAAAGAAAAGAAGCCTTCTGACTACAGGAGTCTATGTGAAAATGCCCCCAACTGAGCCTGAATGTGAAAAGCAATTTCAGCCTTATTTTATTCCCATCAATTGAGAGATCGTGGTGAAGAAGAAAGACCATTCTCCAATCTTCAAGAGCTGAGATAATTCTATCGTTTTGATATCCAGCTATTTTTGTTTTTTTTTGTGTAATTTTGGGGGGTGGGAATTCATCTCTCTTTAATATAAAACTGGATGTACAACCCAAATTAAGTGTACTACAATTTGAAGCAAAAGAGAAGGAACACAGAACTGGGATGTTTCTGTCACATCAGATCCAATTTTTGGAAAAGCTTCACTTGGGAGCAATAGGGGGATGCAGCATTACCATGTGGGGTCAAGGAATTAAGTTGGGGAATCCTATAATGTGAAGAGAGGGAAGGAGGACTGGGAAGGAGAGGATTCTATTGTACACACCTTGCATTTGTCTATGAAAAAATTATAACTGAAATGATCTCTACCAGTTACATTTTTTATATTGTATTTTTTTTCTTAGCATGGGAACTTTGCAAATACTCACATGGCTGTCTCTGAGCCAGTGAGGCCAGAGGTTGTATTGTACCAATATGTAGTCTATTATTTGATGGTGTTGTGCACGGGGCCCTCCGGTGTTTCTGTGTGTTTGAAGATAGACACTATACGGTCGTGTCTTCCCCACGTGCATTCCGAGGAGGTTTTCGAGAGGGGCTCAGGACACTAATATGCAGGAAGAGAACGGTTCTTTGCTAAGTGACCTTGAAAACTGGAAGGCAGCAATGTTCACCACGAGGCCACTGACTCTTATGGCTCAAAAGCAGGATGGGATGGAGGAAGTGCTTCAGAGCCTTTCAGATTGGTCACTCCTCCTTGGTGTGGGCACCAGTGGCTTTGGGCTTTCATACAAGCAACTCTCAGTGGTTTGCAAGGAGGGTAAAGCTGGTTATCACCTTGTTCCCTTGATATTGAAGAGCAACATGGAAAGGGCTCACTCCAGGGGTTCTGGAGGTAGGAGGCTGAAGGAGGTTCCAGGGATCCCTGGCTTCCTTTCCAGGGTTAGGGCCACCGACAAAGGAAGGCGGTAGGGGGCAGAGGGGTATATGCAGGAGTGTTTCTGAAAATGAACACTGTTGGTGTTTTTTTTTAACTCACTATTTTCCGTGAAAATGCAACAACATGTATAATGTTTTTAATTAAATAAAATTAATTAAATAAAAGTCTGTGGCAGTCACTTGGTGGAGTTGTCTTTGGTATTGGAGTATTGCATTTGTTTTTGATTCATTCTTTCACATGAGGAAGCCTCAGAGACCCTGGGAACCAAGTGGGAAAACACAAGGACATGATGCTCCAGGAGACACCTGCTCCCCTGCAAGGTGAGGAATCCATCCTGCCTTTGTCTTCCTTTTGAGCCTGTCACAATTGGCTGGGGCATAAAGTGGGCTGCACAGACACAGCAGTCCCTTTTAAACACACAAAGTCCTCTCTGGCCTAGTTGCTTCCTCTCTTTTTTTTTACCCACAGTTTTCTCTAGTCAATTCTTTGCACTGATTACAATTGTCATGGCAACTGCCATGTTGTCAACCTTGACCCTTGCAGCAATTTGTTTCTATCTCTGAGGTAAATGGAGCTTGCTCTTGTGATTTCCAAATGGACCATTTTGCAAATATGGAGAAAACACACGTTTGTCCCTGTGTAGTTATTAGCTGGAAGACCTGGGGCTGGCCCACTGAACACTCTGTGATTCTTGGTTAACCAATGTGTAGCCTCAGCCTACTTTGTTTCCCTTCAAGGTTTCTTATTCTGACGTTGACATCCTGTTATTGTCTTGTGCAATGAGAGACCACTTAGAGTTGAATCGATTGGATCACTTGCTAAAATGCTGATTCCAAGGACTCAACCACAGATGTACAGATTTAGAGTCTCTAGTGGGTGGGGCCTGGAGTTTGCATTTCCAACAAGCTCCCTGGTGTTTTTTAGCCCATCAAGTTTGAGAACTGGTTCTCAGGCAGTGTTTTTGAGCTATTGTTTTTTCTTTTGATATTTCTCTCTCTTTAAAAAAAGTTCATAGGAGTATATATGTATATGTAAATATACACACATGTTTATTTTTAATATAAACAGATTTTTAGCATGTAATTCACATACCATGCAGTTCAATAGCTTAGGCATATTAAAGAGTTGTGTAATCACCACTATGATGAATTTCAGTACAGTTTCTTCTTTATATTTGTTATTAATAGCATCATATCCACCTTGCTTTCCACACCCCATTCACTTCCTCTGACCTGCCATCACCCCAACAAAGTATTAATCCAGTTATTGTTTTTATACATGTAGCTGTCTTAGATTTCATCTAGAGAAAATTATACAAAAGAAAACAGGAAAAAAAAACTCAGCAATAATAAGATAAAACAGAAAAAAAATAAGAAAAAACTAGAACAAAATTTAAATGGATCAAAAGGGAGATCAAATGATCAGGTTACATTTTAATCTAATTATATCCACATTTGCCCACTTTCCAGTGGACTCTGTTAGACAGCACATCTATCCACACTCCTGGTCAATGGTCAGAGGGGATGCACCAGAGGCTTCATTCAAGTGGGTACCCTACAAATGAATTTTGGGCTTTCACAATCATCCATAACCTTCTGAAAGCCGGGGGCTCAGAATTTAAGCTCTAATATCATTCCCTTCTCCAACCTTGTATTTTAAGTTTTAGAATCGTTGGATCATACTATCCAGTGTGTTTCTTCCTTGCTAAATTAGCTATCTCTTCACTTAGATGTGTGCCTGTTTTAAGACAAACCTTTAAGACCCCATAAGCTATTTTTTTTCTGATATCTGGGTATCAACTTATTTCTTCACTACACTTTGCTATGGCACCCATATCTTCCATGATTTTTTCATGAGAACAAGTATCAATCAACTAGGGCCATGTCATAGGAATTAATTGTTCTTACATTGGGGGTATGATTAAATGGGAGCTCAAAATGCATTTATGTATCTACCACCGTTTATTATGCCTCTGCTCTACATGATTAAACTTCTATTGGGGAACATTATAAATCACCCCCATGAGGTACCTGCTGATTCTATAAATGTCATTTCTGTTAGGTGTCATTGAATTGATGCCAACCCGTAATGACCCTGTACACAGCAGAAGGAAACACTGCATGGTCTGGGGTCATCTTTACAATTTCTAAATCTATGATCTTGGGGTAGCAGTCACCTAGTTCTTCTCGCTTTAAAGCATTTCAGCTGTAAATTCAAGCGAGTACTTCAGTTCATTCACCCTGCCAGGTAAGTTTAAGGTAAGGTCCAGTTTGCTTAGTGGGGTTTTCAAATTGGAACCTTCTTGTGTGGTCTATGAAGAAGGTTGTCCACCTTGAAAGGACAGAGTCTAAAATCCTGGTTATCTATAGCACTCAGCGTGTGTTACCAAAGGCTGGATAGAAACCAGATTAAAAAATGTCCAATGAGAAACAAAGTACCAGCTGTTATCTCTCTTTAGAGGTCTATAGAATCATTTTTAAGTATGTTTCCCCATGACAAGGTGCATCATCTGGGTTATCCACCAACAGAGGTATAACCATCTTCTCAAAGACAAACCCGTGCATCTCCACCTCTGGATTTGAGTTTCCATTAAGGTTCACTGAGCACCTTGAAGGAGTACATGTTGATTTGGGATGACAGTGGAGTAATGTTATAGAGTAGGAGTTGATTGGTCTTCTCCTTATTCCCCCCTCCCCCCAAATGAGAAATTGACCCCAGCTGAGGTGAGACTTCTGTCAAAGTGGTTATCAAGATGTGCAAATAAGGGAGTGATATATGGATCATGAATATTAGGCAAGCATTCCACCTCTTTGTTTGGAAGACTAGATTAGAAGATTATGTGACCAGAGAACAGATATCTCTCTTTCTCTTACTTTTCTCCCAACAAATGTTCACAAACAAGCGAGAAAGCACATAATAAACATGTCATAGTTCTGCTAAAGAAAAGAGTCAATTCTTCAAAATGGAATAATGGTTGTTACCTAGAAAGAGATCTTAATTATTGGAAGACTATCCTTCTCCCCCCCTTGATTGCAGGTGTAGTCACAAAATACCTACACACAAGGAATTCTCCTTTTATTACTGCAAATGTCTGCAGAGAGATTACGCTATTCCAGAATTTATGGCAGATCTAAGTGACAGAATCTTGTACAGGAAGCTTCCAGGTAACTTTACATTTTTTTTTGGGGGGGGGCATCACTGTTCTCTGGTGGTGGGAGTAGGAAGCCCAGCCCCACTGCTGGAATTGAACCTCCATCCCAGTGAGCCGCAGTCCCGCGCACAACCACTACACCACTGGGGCTCAACCCGCTTCCAGGTAACTTTAAAGACTAGACAATGACCTACTTGATACAAGCATAGTATCTCCTCTAGGAGTCTCTGGGTGATATAAATGCTTAATCAGCTCTATTGCTAATGGAAAGGTTGGAGGCCACGTAGACTGTCCGGAGTAAAGTCCTGGCAATCCCTTCTGAAAAACCAGTCCTTGAAAACCTGATGGAATATTGCTCTACTCTGTTTTGATATACTCCAGCATGCCATGAATCACAATCAACTGATACCAGTATTGGTAAATGCCTCCTCTACTATTACTTGAAATTCTACATTAGAGATTAAATTAAGCACTGTCTTATGCTCTCAGTGATCTTTAAAAAGTAAAATATTCCTTAGCTCAAAAATTTTTCTCTGTCAAGTTAAAACATGCATGTCTTTTCTCCCTAACTTGACTATCAATGCCTCCAAGATGGGGATTATCACTCCTTTAAGTACATAGTGGATGTTGAAATGTGCCTATATACTCTCAGGTCACTTTGCCCTATGGCAGTTGAAATGGACAAGATAGGTTGTGCACCCGGCTTTCTGCTGAAGAGAGAGAAGCAACGAGAAGAGGGTCTCTGGGTACCAAGTGGAAGTCTTTTCCGATTCCCTAGTTTGTTTGCAGTACTAACAGAGGTGCACTGCCCCCCGAATCAGAGAACCAACCATCTCATGGATCATCATGTCCATCTCTGTGACCAGGATCCTGTGGAAGTCCAAAGATTCGATTGATCTAAAGCAGTGGTTCTCAACCTTCCTAACGCTGTGTCCTTTTCATACAGTTCCTCATGTTGTGGTGGTCCCCCAACCATAAAATTATCTTCATTGCTACTTCATCACTGAAAATTTGCTACTGTTATGAATCGGGTGACCCCTGGGAAAGGGTCATTGGACTTCCAAAGGTTGAGAACCGCTGATCTAAAGAGAGCTTGGCTCACTGTGAAAGTGGGGCTTGGGCATGCACCCTTCCTCCCTGGAGCCGCTCAAGCAGGAGGCAGACCAGCAAGGAGGAGCAGGCTGGAAACACCAGGGGCTGCCTTGGCCCTCTTGTCATCATTCTGCGAGCCTGCAACCAACAGCCAGGCTCCTGCTAGTTCTGATTTTCTTCTGACCTCCACGTGTCTTTATTTCCAAATTTCACTTTCATCAAGATGCATCGCAAATTCTGCCTTCTTCACCAGAGTCTCCAGCACTCTCAGCCCACATGGATTTTTCTCCTTCTGCTTTGCAGCTATACTTGGCTCCATCTCTAACAATTTTCAATATGCACGCCTTTTCTCCGAACTCGACTATGAATTTCTCCAAGACGATGAATCTCTCCATAGTTATCACTCCTTTAGGCCTGTAGTAGATGCTCAAATAAATGCTTGGAAGATGTGGGGAGCTAGGACAAAGGAATTGTGACTGTGTTTTCTTAGAGGTGGCCTCCTCCCCTCTAATCGGCAGAACAGAGTGATGATCACATAATCTCTTGGCTTAAATCTCTCTGTCTCTGGAATGTGAAAGCTAGTCATCCACTACTCTGCACTGACTCCTCTGCTCATACCTCATTCCACTCTTAGGTCCAATCTTTTTTGAGGGATGGGCTGGGGTGGGGGTGAGGAAATTTCTCACTTTCTTTTTCTCTTATACATTCTTTTTTGCATTGTGAGTTGTTGAAACTGTCTATATTTTCATGCCTTTTCCCTACCACGACTGATCTGCAATTAATTCACTTGGGATCAAACTTGTGAAAAGTTGATTATCGGGTGCTATTAGTTGGAGCAAAGCCAGTAAAGCAAATGAAAAATGAATAGTGAGCATTAATGTTTGTGGAGTTGTTAAAGCAAAAAAAGAAAAAAAAAAAAGAAAAAGCCTGTCTCTGGAAAATGTTCCTATTTCCCAATTTATTTGCATCTGTTTAAAGCCATGTGTATTTATATCTCAGGCTACTTCCTACATTTTTATCATTTTTATTCTCATCTCTTTTGAATTTTCTCTATTTAGACAGGACAGATGACATACACTATTGACACAGAGGAAGGGGAGATTCATTCCTTTCTCTTTTGTATTGCTTTGACTACAGTCTGGCATAGTGGTAATAAATAGATTGGGTAGATTTTGCAAAATAAAATAAAGCAAAAATACAGGATGCCCTATATTTGATCTGACAACCCTCTCATAAAATTGATAACTCTCCCTGGGTGTGAACACAAGAATGCTGGATCACCTGCCACTGTGATGCTGTTTCAGTGCAAACGTATGTGCATGTCTCTATTGCCGGGCACATTTGAGATTGATGCTCAGTTTTGCGGGTCTCATAAAATAGAAGGCAGTAACTGGTCTCCGTGGCCTGTGTAGCAATGGGTCTCATGCTTGACTCTTCTTGGCAATCTTTACTTTCATGGGTCTATTTGTTGGCACCATTCTTACATTCATCAGACACATCGATCATCAGGAGTGCTTGAGAAAATGTAGCTTGAGGGGCCATAGACCCCAGAGCTTCTCATCTATGATAGGAGGTGCGGCTTGGAGATTCCTATTCTGATTTAAAGGGCCCTTTTGGAAGCTCTGGTCTAACTCAGAATGCTACCATCCTTGATAGAGATGCCACCATAGAGCTCAAGAAGGCATTTGGAAATGATCTTTACTGTTGAGAAGAAAATGAGACTCAGTGGCATTAGGAAAAGTGTCCAAGGTCACAGCAGGATTTAAACCAAGAAAATACAATATGTCCAGAGTGTCACCACAGGGGTCTGCAGTGGATGACATTAGGAATTTTTTTTGTCACCTCAGGGCTCTGCAGTGAATAACATTAGGAACTTTTCTGTCTTGGGCTGTTCTTACCAGGCTGCTTCTGGATGTCCTCGTCACCACTCCAGGCTAGCCCAGAAAGCTTGCATTCCCACTCACCTCACTGCCCCCATACAGTCTCCGTGGGATCACTGCCCCCAGGGCCAGCGCCATCTCTTCTCCTGTGCTTAAACTTCCAGGGTACTAGCATCGGAGTTTCAGGTGACCCCTCCTATTGTTAGAAGATGAAATCACGTGGGAAACAAAATCAGAAATAAAACACATATGAAAGCCTGTTAGCTGAACCTTCAGTATGCTGAGGAAGCTGCTAAATTCTGCTGGAAGATATGAAACCGCCCAGGGAAATGCAACGTGCTCTTTTTAACATTATACACAATCAGGTTACCATAGTGACTGACTATGCTTTAAAAACATAATAGTCACACAAAGTGATGTTATTTATTTGCACAAGAAGAGAAGACTCTCCTTGGGAGGAATTTTAGAGGCGATTTCAGATTTCAGAAGGTCACAACATCGCTTTCTCTTGAACAGCTAGTTTCTGGAGGACATTCCCACCTGGAGATGCCAGGTTAGCTCCTACTGCACAACGAGTTTTCCTTTCTTTCTTTGCAGTTAATTAGCAACTCAGACTCAGTCTCTATGCTCCTTTGAGCATCCTTTGGCCCTTGACATCTTAAAGTTATCTCTAAAAGCAGCTGGAGTTTAGAGGCAGGAAGCTTGCACCCATATTCCCTTTCCACTAGGGAACTTCTCTGTTGGCTGTGGTGGGAGAGTTCCTTATTCTGCACCCAGAGGGAAAGGAAACTGACTCAGACAACGACTAAAGCCATTCTCATAGCAACTCCAACAACAGGTCCTATCATTTTCACTCTACAGACGAGGAGACTGTCACGTATTTGGCATTAGAAGGGGTGCCTAATTCCAAAGTCTATGTTATTTTCAAATGTTGGATTCTGAGTTCTTAGGGCTACGTGTAGAAAGAAAAGAGTAACCGGGAAATGGAAGGAGATTAAAGTGCTACGGAAACACCGTATGTGTCTCAGGAGTTAGGGAGAAGTCTAGGGAAAAGTCTCCCTTGGGGACAAATCTTCATGAAGCTTCCTGAATCTTGGCAGCTGGGAGTTGTAGCCACAGGGAAAGGAAAACAGGAAGTTGGTGATATTTAATAATGGGTCACTGATTTCCCTCCATAGTTTTAGCACTAAAAGTTTTCCCAACCAATGACCCAACGTCAATGTGGCGACACCGCAGCCTGGCACAGCTTTCTGGCTCTTAGGTCTTTTTGCTTCTTGCACTGATGCAGGGCTCAGAGAATGGAAATCATAAGACCAGTCAGTGGAAAACTTTGATTTTCTTTTTTTTATTATAGATTTTATTGGGGGCTCTTATAGCTCTTATCATAAGTTGCAGCCTTATCTCCGCAGACCTAGGGTGATTGTCAATGCAGAGCAGGTTGGCGGTGATAGGAAATATATAACAGCTAATAGAAGTTAATGGGAGCCTCCTTGTGTACCAGGAGCTTTGGAATGGAGGTATTTTGTGAAGAGATAAACATTGGTCTGGGAAGGAAGGTGCAGTGCGAGGTGAAGAGGCAAGAGCTCTGAGTTGAGATTCAGGGGTGCTGGAAAATAGCAATGGGTCTTTTTTAGGGAAAAAAGGAGGGGTGCAAACCCCAAAATAGAGGACAGAAGATACCCTAAACTGTCAAATCAGGTGGATAAATCCATGAAACAATTGCCACAGGCCAGGCAAAGATGGAAAAAACCCAAGGGCAAGCTGGGGGAAAATTGAATTGAGATGATGAGGAAGTCAGTGATATGCAGAGGTAGTTTCGGCTGGAGGTCAAAGTGTGGGGGCAGCTAGGGAAAAAGTAGAACAAAACCTCTGCTGGGAAAGGACCTTAAAGACAAGGGTCTCCTCTGGATTGGTGGTAGTGCAGCCCAGAGGGGGGGTGAGTAGGTGAGGGGCGTCGTGGGGACTGAGCAGGTAAACCAGCATGGCAGAGTAGTGGGAGGTAGGGGTCTGCTGCCAATGTAGAACAGCATTAGTCAGCATCAGAAAGGCACTGTAGAAGCCTTTGCCAAGCCGAGGAGCAGGATCTGTAAGTGTGTAGCATGGAGTGTTTATCTTGTTTGTAATTTGTGCCTGTTGAGCGATGTTTCAAAGATGGCATGAAGATATGAAGGACTGCTATGTGACAAAACACGAGTTGGATTTGTTCTCTGGGTTTCCTGGAGTGCCCGCCCAGGTGTTCCACAACAGGAATAGTATTTTCTCTGACACCCTCATATGTAGACTAGGATGCAGGAGGCCAGAGAGAGTTAAGACTTGCTGTATAGTCTTTATAGTCTGTCATATCACAGACTGCTAGGTATGAGATGGGTCTGTCTGCTGTATGGGATCTCTTTTAAATGTTGAAGAACATGAATGTCACTTTGAGGACGAGAGGCTGCCTGGGTTGAAGCACAGGGACGATGGTGAGGATGGTGCAGGATATGGCAATATTTTGATCTGTGGTGCTTTAGGTCATTCTGGGCCAGAACATACTTGATGACATCCAATAACGACCAGTTCATATGCACATGAAAGGTTGACACTAAATACAGAAAACTGATGAAGAATCAATGTCTGGGAATGACAATGCTGGCAAAGAACATGGAAAGTACCATGGACTTGCTGAAGAACAAATCCATCTATCCTGGTAGAAATCCAGCCAGAAGGCTCCATCGAAGTGAGGATGGCAAAACTTTGTCTCCTGTTCTTTGGACATGTTATCAGGAGAGACCATCACCTGGAAAAAGACATCATGCTTGGTAAAGGAGAAAGTTTCTTGAGGAGATGGACCCATCCGGTGGCTGATAAGGGACTCAGACATCACAATTGTGAGGTTGGTGCAGGACCAGGCCCTGTTTCCTTCTGTTGTCCATTAGGCTGCTCTAGGTCTGATCTGACTCAACAACCCCTAAGACAAACGGCATCTCTGAGATGAACCACTTGGCTACCAATCCCAGGCATCCCCTCAGAATCCTTCTCAACACAGTTTTCTCACATAGCACTGAATTTCAAGGTGTCCTCGATGACTCCAGGAGTTTCCTACTTTGTCCCAAACCCTACTCAACTGTCCCTTCCTCTGTCATATCTTTCCAAGTGGTGGCTGAGCCTTCTAAAAAGCAATTACCATTCTGCAGTGTCCACGTGCTGAAAGTCTCGTCACCTTTCTAGACTGAGTTCACTCGCCTACCCAGACCTTCAGATAGGAAGATAGCTCTACTTGTCTTAAATGAGTTGGCCTCACAGCTTTGCTCGTGAGTGGTGAGTGGTAGAGGTAGAGGTGACGTCAGGTCAGTCTGGCTTCAAATCCTGCTCTTGTTTCCTTAGACCCTGCAGCCCACAGGGAGCCCCCCAGCCTCTTGGCACAGCCTTCGGTAGGAGAAGAACAAGGCTTTAGTTATGAGCAGGGGCAGACGTGGAAGGAACTCGGTGCCTCCTTTGGACTTGGAGTTCCACAGCCCCGCCCTCAGAGACATCATTTTCTGTGGTGCATTATGTACCCTGGGATCCAACTGGCCTCGATGAATCTGACTTTTGACAACAGTCCCCACACGGCTCCTTTCATTGGGTTGTGGCTGAGCTATTTCTGTCTAACTTGGCTGCCTAAACTACAAACTGTTTCAAATCAGATGTCTCTTTGCCTAGTGAAACTGAGAGAATGATTTTCTAATCACACTTTCTGGGGGGGGGGGAAGGTCAATGGAAAATTTTAATAAAAAAGAATGTGGTAGAAACAGAACTTCAAATCGTGAGTTGAAAAACATATTGCAAAGTCTGTATTCACTGGACTCTACAGTGTTCTGCGATCATCTGTGGAAATTTGTAAGTATTACATTCGACACAGTCTGCTTTTTTCTTCTACTGTTTGCAGAACATAACAGAAACCTAATTGAAAACCACACAGCAGCATCATAAAACCAAATGTGTTGTCTATTCCCTTCAAGGTCAAAATGCAGGCACAATATAATGAGAATGACTTACTGTAGTCCTTGAACAAAAAGACCTCTGTTCATATATTTTTTAAATGCTTGAAGTTTCTAAGAGGCGGTTAGGAAAGCAAATGCAATTATCTGCCCCGAGAGCCTAAATTACTTCCAGGTGAAGTTATGACAAGGACAAATGTGTAATATACAGTGTTAGTCTTTAGAGTCTAGTGTTTTCATGTTTTCCTGCGCACAGATTTACAAGTCTAGGAGCAGTTGCTTTAGTATGCCTGGTCACTAGCTTCCTCAGAGAATCTGGAAAATGAACATAGAAGAACTGATTCCTTTTGACAAAATTCTTTACCAGTGTTTCCTGGCTTGAGAGAAGGAGATTGGCCAAGGTGAGCTTATGGTATTCTCTGAATTGAGACACTAGATCTGTGACTTTTGATCTTGTCACTAAGGCAACTTCTATGGGGTCCCGGAAATTGAATTGTCAAGGATACTGGAACTAGCAGTCTCTGTTCAAAGAGCTAAAAGGCCAGGTTATGTTCTCGACTCTGCCTTGGAAAATTTTATTGTTGTAGGAAGTCATTTCTAGGTTAACAAAACAAACTAAAACAAAACCAGTTGTCTCGAGTGGACTCCAGTTCTTGGCAATCCCAGGTGTAAGCTATGCTCCAAAAGATTTTCAATGGTTGATCTTGGGCAGTCAATGGCCAGACCTTTCTCCAAGCCCCCATTAAGTGTGCTTGAACCTCCAGCCTCTGCTTAGCCACCTGGTGTGTCAATCACTAATGCCACACAGGTACTCCATTTCTGTGTGCTTTTTTTCCGATTGCTCCCAGGCTGACGCCCCCAGATCTGGACTCATTTTTGAGCAGTCTTCTTGTTGTCAAATGATTTCCAATTCATAGTGACGCTGTGGACTACAGAAGGAAACCCTTCCTGGTCCTGCACTGTCCCCACCTTTGTTCTCCTGTCGGAGTCCATTGTTGCAGCCACCGCGTCACTCCATGTCTTCAAGGATTTCCCTCTTTTTCGCTGCCCTTTCATTTTACCCAAACGGAGGCACTTCTCCAGGGACTGGTCTCTCCTGATAACATACTCAAAGTATGTGACACCAAATCTCATCATCCTCTCTTCTAGAGGGTAATTCTGGCTATCTTTCATCCAGACAGGCCTGCTAGCTCTCTTGGAGGTTCATGCTACTTTCAATATTCTTTACTGACAGCGTAGTTCAAATGTCTTACTTTCTCTTTGATTTTCCTCATTCAATGTTCCACTGTCATGTGCATCTATGAGGCCGTTATAAATACCCTGGCTTGGATCAGGCTAACAGTCCTCCAAGTCACATCCTTGCTTTTCAACAATGAAAGAGGTCTGTGCAGCAGATTTACCCAGTACAACTCTTCCTTTGATCTTAATGACGGCTACTTTCATGAGCACTGATGATAGGGCCAAGCAAGATGAAATCCTTGACAAGTTCGATCTCATCTTCATTTATCATGATGTTGCATATTGTGAGAATTTTGATTTCTTGCTACAGTTTTTCCAGTTGTGAGAACTTTTCATTTTTTTTCCACATTGAATTGCAATTCCTCCTAAGGGCTTCAGTCTTGCTCTTCATCAGCAGATGCCACAAGTCCTTCTAACTTTTAGCAGGCAAGGTTGTGTCACCTGCATAGTGTAGGTTGCTAATAAGTCTTCCCGCAATCCTGCTATTGCATTCTTCTTCATATAGCCCAGCTTCTCTGATTACTTGCTCAGCACACACATTGAGCAAGTATGGTGAGGGGATACAACCCACGCCTCTCTCAATTTTAAGAGATGCAATATGATCTTGTTCCATTCACGTAAGCTGCCTCTTGATCCAAGTACAGATTTCCACAGAGCCCAAAGAGGTGTTCTAGAATTCCAATTCTTTTCAAGGCTGTCCATAGTTTGCTATGACCCACACAGCTGAATGTCTGTATTGGCAATGAAACACATCTCTCTGATCTTCTCTTCTTCCAGCTGAGTGAGTCTTAGGATGATGTAATTTGTTGTTGTTCATTTCTCCTAATTACGTTTTCATGTATTGTTATTACTG
Organism: Nesogale talazaci; assembly: GCA_004026705.1. NCBI lineage: Eukaryota > Metazoa > Chordata > Mammalia > Afrosoricida > Tenrecidae > Nesogale > Nesogale talazaci. Next base: position 34,351 of record PVJH01004089.1, on the reverse strand, counting down.
TGTCCATTCCCAAGTAGTTAAAAGAATTTCCTAAGGGTGATTGGGATTTTTTTTTTTACTTTAGAGAAGCTGTAGTGTGTTTAAGTGTGGCCTATATACCACAAAGGTATCAGCACTTCTCCCACTCAGTACTTGGTGCCTCTTTTTCCTCATCTGTAAAATGGGTGAATTTTAGATGAGTTCGTATAGTGCACAAAGTGCTTAGAATGGACTTGCTTTGGGGTAAATGTTAGGTAATGATACACATAACAATGATATTACTGTAGTGTACACTTATTGTTTCATGGTGTCCCAATATTTTATTTGGTTCAATTTTGCCTTTTTCCTGATGACTTTTCTTTCGTTTCCCCTTCAGTAAATATCTGTTAAGTAAATAAGAGCTTCAGTCATTAGATTACAAGATGCTGGGGACTAGAATTCACCGTATGCTCCTGTTCTTTTTCCCTGACTGCTCTAGATCTAGTCTCTCCCCATGTCAGCCCTGTGCCTGGGGAATCTGGTTTCGGAGGACCCTCTCACCTGCCTTTCCTGCCCACTGGTAACCACTTGGGTTCACCAATGGAAGGAACCAGGAGGAGGTGTGGGATTGAGAGAGTGTCGGTGTTTCTTCCATCTGTTCTGTTTGCACGCAGCATCCGGGCAAGTGCTGGTTCTTTCTTGACAACAGCTGTGGTTGGATAAGCTCCTTCCTTGGCTCCCTGTTCTTACTGGACTCCAACCACACTGTTTCTCTCCCATCGCCCTTAGACCTAAGGGGCTTCAAGGGTTTCCGCTGTTGCTCGTCTCTCGGGGTCTCAGCTCCCACTGCCTTCCTTTAACCCTGCCCATGCCTCTCTGTGAGCAGTGCCTGCATTAATGTTCATGGATTCTGGCAAACCATCTGAGAGGAATTCTATTTTTTTCTGGAACCTTGGCTACTACATCAAAATATCCTTATCATTGTTATTAGGTGTCGCTGAGTTGGTTCCAACTCCCCGAGGCCCTATGTCCAAAATACATCTTCCTATGTCTCTGGATTTTCATTTCTGCTCTTTACAGCAAAAAAAAAAAAAAAAAAAAAAACCTGTCAGGGCTGCTGTCTTCAAGGTCCCTGGGAAGTCTGTAAGGCAAGAGAGCTATCATTAGAATTCACAGTGACCTTAATACACCGCAGAGGTGTTCAGATAGAACCCGAATGAATTTCAATTAAGGGCAAGTGTGGAATCGTGCACTTGGGGAGGGAGAAAATATCTTACAGAAATACCAGGTGACAAAAGCCTGGCTGTGTGTGAGCGCTGCAGCCGAAGCCCCAGGGATGGATGAGTAAGCAGTGCACACTGTTGCGAAAGGACGGAGGAAGTCTGGGGGCTGAACAGCCTGGTCTGTGGGAAGTGTAAGGCCGGCCTCTGGAGACACTTGTCGCTGTGTCACTGCTTACACCAGGCCTGGGTGCTGTCATCAGACTTGGCTCTGTTAATTTCAAAGATGAGAACTTAAGAGACACCCAAAGTTACATTGGAATGGGAAGGTGGCTTATCGAAAAGGGCGGCTCCAATCTTTGCTAAGAGCCAGATGCTAGAAGGAAGTTACTGTCTTTGGTGGCTAGGCTGAGGCATTCTAAGTCTCTGTGGTCTCAAAATGAACTACCAAGAAGCTGGAGCTGGTTGGAGCTATCTTGTTTACCTTGCTTTGAGGAGGCGTGGTCTGACTACCTTTAAGTCTCTTGCTATTGGTGTAAAGAAGTGTTGGCGATTAAGCGGTGGGCTATGAGGCTGCTTGTTCACACTCACTTGCAGAGAGGTGAACTGTCTGTGCCTCAGCCTCAGAAACCCAGACTCCTACAGAGTCACTGGGAGTCAGAAACTAGTTGAGACATCTAGTTCTGCTTTTTGCAGATTTTTACTGTACTTGGAACCAGTGTATTTTTGTTGCTGGGCATAAGTAGCAATGGACAGCCCTTTGTATGTGGGCAGTAGGGTTGCCACTGCTCAGAAAAGTCTTGAGAACCTATTTTTCTTCTGTTAATGGTCTGGACACTGAGCAGTGACTGGTTTTCTATGGTGTGTTAGTCCAGGTAGGCTAGGGAAAAAATCCATAGACACTCGTATGTGTTTAAGAAAGAGGTTCATATACAAGAGAATTTGAACATTGAGGAACCATCCCAGCTCAGTACAGTCCATGGTCATAAGTCCAATATTAGCCCATCTGTATGATACCAATCAGTAAAGTCCTCTTCAGATTTAAGAAGAATATGCAATGATGCCAGGATAATCACAGGTCAGTGGAGGTAGAGTCTTGTGTATCCAGTGGTGGTAGAAGCAGCTGAGTGTTGGCCTCTCTGTAACTTCTCAAGCATCTCAGCACTGGCAGGGGTCTCTATATGGCTTTTGTGACTTCAGAGGTCTGATACTATTAGGGTAAACCATGTGGCTTTTCCTCTAGGTTGTCACACAGGGAATGAGCCTTATGTCTTGTCTGTAAAGCATCTACAAGGGACTGAGTGGTGAGAGACAATGTCTCCACTCCCAAGAAGGAAGTGCCACATTTCCCAGAATTCTCAAAAGACCACGCCCCCACAGAGGTCTCATTGGCTATCTCCAGATTGACAGGCCAGACTCTACCTCAACACTCTTAATCCTCAAATTGACACCAGGTTAGGTGACTTCTACACATGGCAATCATCTCTAGTGGGATCAGTACTTGGATGAATAGAAAAATGGAGCCTAAGATCATTGCTCAAACTCATGCCAAAGGAAAACAACCCTCAAAGGATTATGGGGCATTTGCTTATTAGATGTGAAACTGCAACTTTCTTCCTAGGAAATGGCATAAGACTAAACTATCATGTGGGATTTGTTATGTTTTAAGAACAAATTCTAAGCACAAAAGTCCCTAATGGAGTCCCTCAAGTGAGTGAAAGCAGAACTGGTTAGTAGTCCATGACAGAAGAAGGGTTGGGTTGAGAGGGAGGAGGCAGAAGTCCGTATACTTCGTTGATTTGGGAAGAGTACACATGACCCACAGAAGGACAATCTTGAGTTGTTGTCTCCAGGCTCCCAAAACATGAGATTCAAAGCAGAATGTTGAGATTTGAGTTGGATGGTGACAATTGAGATAGGTCCATTCCATATTTCGACATTGTATTCCTGCAATTCCTTTTGGGTAGTTCGGGCCTGCTGATTTCTAAGACATGTCTTTGAAGGTTGCTATCTTGGTTCTATGATTGGTTCCCAGGGAGAAAAAGAGAAGGCAACAGATCTAGAGAGGAAAGATTGCTGGGGAAAAAGTACATGAAGTCAGTGCTGCATCCCAGTTCCATTACTTTCTTGCTGCCAGTTTCATGACACTTGCTTAGCTTCTCTGGGCCCAGATGTTCTCAATACTGTTCATTTGAGGAACACTGTCAAATCTAAAAGCATTTTAAATGCACATCTCCCAGCTTCTTTGACCATCACAACACCCTAAGAAATAACTCGACAGGTATTATCATTCATGGTGTAAAGTTCAGAGATTGTATTCGTAGGTCGGTCTTGGAAGAACAACAATTTTTCTTTATGCAACTAGATACAAAGGATTAGATGTTTTAAAACCAGTCTCCTCTTTCTCCCTGGAAACACTCAATGCATAAGTTTCCACAGCAAGTAAGTCACGAGCACACACTTGGAACAGTCAGAATGGGCTTGGTGAGGTTACGAGTCAAGAGAGAAAAGGAGCCCAATTCATTTCTAAATTGGTTATCATATTATTCTTGTAAGTGTCACAACTGAAACCACCAATGGGCTTTGCAAAATGCTGAGTCTATATTTCTACATGTGTGAAAGCTCCCCAAGTGAGTACTTCTCAGCAAAGAATGAGGGTTTTGCTAGCACAATGAGATGTAACCTGTGGCCAACCATTTGTCAAGAGATCGCTTTCTGTTTCACCCATTGAATTACTTGATGATTGACAAGAAGCTTTTCTTATTATTCAGATTTTCCTTCTTGTTATCGCCATATCGAATCTGATCACTCATGGTTTTTTTTTTTTGTTGTTTTGTTTTAAATAGAGCTATAGAATCATTGAACCGTATAACTTGGTGGGACTCTAGAGGTGAAGTAATTAAAAAGTTCTTTCTCCCTGGTCTGCAGGGCTGTCCCCAATCCCAACTACATAGACATCTCCCAGCCTAGCCCCTAGAAAAATTCACTTCAGAGAAGAGTACTGAAGCTATAGCTCAGGGAGAGGGGCGTGTCTAATCAGAACACACAGGAGCAAGAGGAGTAGGAAAGAGAGAGAATGGAACACATCCCGGCTTACCAAACCCCGAGGACGACGTTCATGCTCAGAGCAGTCAATGCATAGAAAGGACCAAAGGGCTGACCCACCACAAGACACGATGTCCCTCACTGACCCATAGCGCTGTGAGGGACAACACTGGAGGCACAGTGCAAGAATTGTGTCCGATCTGATCCCAGCACACTGGGACGAAACACTGATGATGTGCAACAGAGCAAAGCAATGAAGTCCCCAGGGAATACCCAAAATAGATTTGGGGGTCACGGAGTGGCAACCCACCAGACTCCACTGGAAAACACTCATATAAGTCAACAAATAGACCTGGAACTATTTCTAGACGTTCGTCTTTTTTTTTTTTTTTTGTCATTGCCTTTTCTTAACGCTGCTTTCTTTTCTTTTGTTGCTTGGTTTTGCTCTGTCTTGTTTTGTGCTTACTATTGTCTCTGCATGTCTGTCTAGATAAGAGAGGTGGGATAAGCAATCCAGAGGAGAAAACAATGGAACTGATGGTTCCAGGGAGTACAAAGGAGAACGAGAGTTGGGGGAAAGGAAGTGGGTATCATGTCAACAAACTCAGGAACAAATGAACAAGTGATCTAAAATTGATGGCGAGGAGGGCATAGGATGCCTGCTAGGGTCTGGTCAAGGATAAGGTAACCCAGAGGAATTACTAAAATCTGAATGAAGGCCGAACACGAGGGACAAGTGGGACAATAGGAAAGTAAAAGGAAATAGAAGAAAGATCTAGAAGGCAAAGGGCATTGATAGAGGTCTAAATACAGGCATGTACACATATGAAAATATATGTACAATTGTCTACAGATGGGCTTTGGGTGTCCACTCCATACCCAAGAATAGGAAACTAGATCTGTGTACATATATTTTTATGTTAGTTGTTAAGATAGCAGATGGATATTGGGTGTCTACTCAAGTACTCCCTCAAGACAAGAGCACTTTGTTCTAATAATCTGGCATTCTGTGATGCTCTCCCTGACACAATAGCTGAAGACAAAATGGGTTTATAAGCAAATGTGCTGAAGAAAGCTGATGGGGTCTGGCTATGACTATGAAAATATATAGAGTCTGGGTCTTAAAGACTTGAAGATAAACAAGCAGCCATCTACCTGAGAAGCAACAAAGCCCACATGGAAAAAGCACACCTGTCTGTGTGATCAGGAGGTGCTGATGGGATCAGGTATCATGTATCAAAGACCTAGAACAAAAAAAATCATATAATGTGAATGAGGGGGAGTGTGGAGTGGAGACCCAAAGCCCATCTGTAGACAATGGACATCCCCTTACAGAAGGGTCACAAGGAAGAGATGAGCCAGTCAGGGTACTGTATAGCACAGATGAAACATACAACTTTCCTGTAGTCTTTTAATGCTTCCTTCACCCTACTACCATGACCCTAATTCTACCTTGGAAATCTGGCTAGACCAAAACATGTACACTGAAAATACAGGGAATCCAGGACATATAAACCCATTTGAACCAATATTGAGAGCATAAGGGGAAGGTAGGGGAGAAAGGGGGGATCATCAGTTATAATCACCTACCTGTAGCCCCCTCTAGGGGGGTGGACAGCAGAAAAGTGGGTAAAGGGAGACATCAGTTAGTGTAAGACATGAAAAAATAATAATTTATAAATGATCAAGGGTGCCTGAGGGAGGGATGTTGAGGGAAGGAGGGGGAAAAAAAGAAGTGCTGCTACCAAGGGCTCAAGTAGAAAGAAAATGTTTTGAAAATGATGATGAAAACACATGTACAAATGTGCTTGACACAATGTATGTATGTATGTAGTTTGTTAAGGGCTGTATGAACCTCTGATAAAAGGATTCAAAAAGAATCCTTTTTAAAAAAAGAATGAGAAGCTATCCACAGTGACATATTATCCAAGAATCAATCTTTACAATTTGTAGAAAACTTTAATTCCTCAGCATGAAAATTAAAAATACTCCAATTCTAAGTAATAGAGCACATAAACAAAAACTTCACCAAAAATATTTAGGTGGGTAATCTGAAGAAATACTTATTATGATCATCAGTCACTAGAGAGATGTAAGTTAAAGCAACTGTGAAATAGTATCTTACCTCAGCATTTATACAATCCAAACAACCAGAAAACCACAAAGGCTGGTAAGGATGTGGAAAGACTGGAGGCCTCATGCCCTGCTATTGGCACTGTAAAATGATGCGACCACTATGGAGAATGGTTCCTTAAAAAGTTGGTATAGAATTCTTAGGCTGCAATAATTCCTGCCCTTGATATGGAGGTGTAGAGAAATAAGAGTCATGTCACAATTTGATACATGCATAACCATGCTCATTCACCATGGCAGTATTCATAATAGAAAAAAAAAGGACACACTCTAAATGTCCACTGTCGGAATAATGAAGAAACAAACTTTGGTACTTACACACAGTAGAATATTATACATCATTGAAGAAGAAGGGTGAACTGAAACATAGAGTGGGAAGGCATGATGCAAAGTAGTTGTGGCAGTTACATAGACTGTCAACTTGAGTAAGGGGTGGAGTCTGGCCTGTCAATCAGATGGAAACTTGATGATCTCATCTGGAGCCCAGAGGGAAATAAATAGCTCACTGGAGACGGGACACACTCAGTCCCTGGAGACATTCCCGTTGCTGCAAAGACACATGGGACTATGCTAGAGTGCTAGAGCTGGAGTCACCTGGAGACCCCTGCCAGTACTGAGATGCCTACACCACCACTGGATCCACAAGACTTTCCATCCACTACCAGTAATCTTCCTGCATTTAGTGTCATTGCATGAGCTGTGTGAGTCTGAAGAGGAATTTATAGATCGATATTAGAGACAGTAGTCAATCACAAAAGGACAACTACTGTATGCTACTAATGTCGTAAATAGTGAAGAAAAGATTGTCATCCTAAAAGAGACATTCTTTGATAGGTACTGGAGATGACAAACAAGGAAGGGAGGAGAAATTATTGATCAGACGGTAGATGTGTGAGAGCTAGGGTGAAACAATAAGAGGGAGGTCAGGAACAAACAAATACGAAGAAGGTAGGGGAAGACAGGAGGAGGAGGGCATGAGTTAAAGGGTCACAGAAGCAAATACAGTTCTACATATCACCTAGCAAAAAATGGTGATTGACAATTAGATGGATGAATAGACACATAGGCTGAATGCGTATGTGAGAATGATTGAGAGTATACCAATGGGTGGTTATATGTAGTTTTACAGAGCACATGTGTATTTAACTTTGCCACACATATATCCATGGATGTGGTAGAGAATACAGGGTAGAGTATATCCTTTGGACCCTGAGATCACTGCACAATGAGCCTCCTTGATCCAGGAGACAGTTGGGTTTTTTTTTGGGGGGGGGGCGCATCACTGCCCTCTGGTGGTCGTGGGAGCTACCCAGCGCTCCATCTGAGAGCCGCTGCTGGATTTGAACCATCAAGCCTGTGGGCCTCAGTCCCTCAATCAACCACTTACGGCACCGGGGCTCAGCCCAGGAGACAGTTTTGACACAAGGAGTGACAGAGGAGCAGCAGCAAAAACCTGGAGCCAGAGAATGAATTAGAGTGGTAAACTTCTCAACCCACAAAAGAAGTAGAGCTGAGTGTTTGGGGGCAGGAGGCTAGCTTGCGAAGTAGGGGGACATTTGGGTACTTTGATGGGGGATTTGGATTTGCTTCCCCATTGACTTGGAGCTGAGTGGTTTCAGGTTGAGGCTTATAGCAGCGGGGCACACCCTTTGGGTATTTATTAGCAATCCTAAAAGAACTTTGTAACATTGTTCAAACAGGGCAGAGACCTGGATGAAAAGCTGAAGTTAGAGGGAGGACTCTCTATGGGCACTGCAGATATTGTTCTGAGTGAACAAGTATTCTCAACTGAATAGTAATCTATTGATTTACTTAACAAACCCTTTAATCATAAATATTGTCTATGAGTTCTGTGTGGCATTTGTAATGAATTATAGACCCTAGCTAGTAGAGAATATTGTGTGAGACATAACAAAATTCAATTTTCTTAGCGTAGTCCACAAAGTCAATGTTCTAAATCCTACTGTGGTGAGTAATGACTGGTGTCTTGAAATCTTGTGAGTAGCTCTCTAAGGTGCAACTATTTGTTTCTCACTATCTGGAGAAAGAGAGTGAATAAAATGGAATTACATGGAAGCAACCAGTCCAACAACTAATGGATCATTCAAACATTACTTTTCATTGTCCTGAGACCAAAGGGCTAGTTGGCACTTCTCCCAACTACTCTGTAAGTGATTACATTTCAAACTCCAAGACAGAGAAGGAGAAGAAGTGGAACACAACTGAAAAATCATAAAAGAGACCAGGCTTACTGGTCAGGTAGAGACTGATGGAAGTCCCCAAACTATGGTCCTTAGTCATCCTTCCAGACTGGAAATCTAGTCACTCCTTCTGACTCAATTTTCAGTCCACAATGTGAAAGGTTTATCAGGAGAACAATAACTCTAGAAAAATAAGCACATCTTACAATAAGGTTCCACTTGAGATTAAAGGTCAGTCTTTAGGCAAGGACAAGATTCGGTAGGGTTGGGAGAGGTGAAGAAATGGGAATAGGAAACACAGGGAGGAATGTATTAAAGAATGCTACATCGTGAGAATTGCGATCAATAATTTGAAACAAAATATATGTGACTAACTGTACCCTTGGACTCAGGACTGAACACTCTGAGGAGAGAGGAAGCAAGGATTGCCATCCCCAAACTGTGGATATGGTAGTCATTATACTTTGTCTAGAAACCCTGGCTTAGTGTGTATCCAGTGAAAGGGGTCCCAGAACCACCATCGACTTTGTACCTCAACACTCGCCCTGCATTAATATCACAAGAGGCAAGATAGGTAAGAAATGATACAGGAAACAGCCCCCTTCCATCAATTCCCATGCTCAATGTAAACAGAGGTCAATCAATTCAGAAATCAATCTATGCATAGCAACAACTCATGGATTACAGCTTTCCATTGGAATATGCTTGCACAAATTCCTCAGATTAACAGCACACTAAATTATATGACATTGGATAAATTATTGGTGGTATCAATGCCACTTCCTTGTACTTCAGGGGGATAATTGACAAGGTTTTTATTTTGTTTTGTTTTGTTGTTGGTGGTGGTGGCTTTTGTTTTTATCATTATATGACCACCAAAGTAAATCAGAGCTGTTCGCAACCCATAGACAAACAGATAGATTCTGGGCTCCCACGTGATTCTAGCCCCAATCCAAGAACAATTAGTGACCCTGTATCACTGAAGACACAGGTGCTACAGCAAAGTGTACTAAAGAAAGCAGACGTTGCCTGGCTGCCAATTGGAATAGTGTATGGGGTCTTAAAGTCTTATTTCAAACAAACTGTCTTAGAGGCATCAACTAAGTCTACATCAAAGAAGCATACCAGTCTGTCTGATCTAATGATGACAACAACATCCAAGTATGATGAAGGGAAAAGTATCAAGAGTTAAATTATGAACACCTAATTTGTAGAAAGTAATGGAGGACAGTGGAAACCCCAAGTCCATCTGCAGAGGATCTAGTCAGATTAAGCCTCTGGTAGATACCTTCTAGCCACTGGTGAGGGATTGAAATAGTTTTAATATCACACAGAGATTATTATAAACTGGATTATGATAGATCGAACTATTTATGACACTTGGTCAGTTGATCTTCCTTTGACCCCACCTCATACCAACAGTGCATTAAATCCTATGCCATTGGATAAATAACTAAACATAAATGGATAAATGTATAAAACAGCTATGCTTCCAGACAGAGATCATTGTAAACTTGATTAGGGTGAATTGAACCATGGTATAAGATGATACTTGTTCAGTTAAATTCCCTCTTGATCCAACCTGAATTTGCTCTTGTCTAAAATATTTCTCACTTTTTCCATGACAGAAATCTCTTCTCTGTTTTTTAAAATATCATTTATGGTCTGTTCTTTCTTATTCTTTATTTTTACCTTTATATGATTACTCTGTATTTTAATCTTTATATTATTATTATTATCTTCTTTCTGTTTCATTTTATTTTTGTTTTTTACTCTTTTTGTTAGGTTTCCCAATTTATGAAGCACAGAAGGAGTAAATGCATTGAGACAATACTGATGCAATGTTTTATTGGGAATGGGGATGGGAAGGAGGTTGACAGGAACTGGGGAGCAAATAATGAATATGGAAGTGGGGAGGGGCATTAGAACTGATTGTGATGACGTATATACAACTCTTTTAAAAAGATGTTCAACTATGAAAGTGTATGCTATGTGAATAGTGTATCAAGAAAACAACTACAAACCAACCAAACAAACTTGACCTATGGCTACCATGGATGAAGGAGAAAAAGTTTTTGCTTAGGGGTCATTGAGTTTATGTTAACGGTGGTGGAGTAATTTGGGAAAGAATATTGATATGGTTATACAACATGTAGAAGTTGTTGAATCAGAGGATGCTTTGTTGTGCATGTTTTTGTCACCATTAAAAAATGACACGAATAACAGTGAACACATGGGAGAAGAAAATGTTCTAAAATTAATTGTGGTATTGACTGTACTGTTCTTCTTGATATGCTTGAACTGTTTACTTGTATATGTGCGGTTGAAGGGTGAATAAAACTTTAAAAATGTATAGGAATTGTTGAAAGGAAAAAATATCCCTGTAAACATTTACTCAATTCATGATAAGAAGCTAAAAAAATAGCAGCCCAGTCAAGCAGCTATGTCTTGTTCACTCCCAAAACACAGCACCAACAAAGTCCCTCTTTCATCTCGTTTGAGAAATTTCATCAGAAGGTGCTCTGCATACTTTCCATATGGCCATCCCAAATCTGCAGTTCTCTGCCCTACAAATGCTGTCTTGAATCAGAAGTTGTTGCTAAGATAGCACAAAACTAAGATACCAAAAAGCTTTCTTTTGGGTGGGAGATTTGTGTTTCCATTTTGTGCACTCTAAATCAGCAGAAGCATGGTTTTAGTTTCCACGAAGACAAGAGCGACTCATGGAGACCTATGAATGTTGGGACCATGAAAAATCAAAACTTGTTCACTCAACCTCAACCTAAAGTTAGTCTTATACTCGTTTGGCAAAGACAGCTTTTATAAAGGTGCTCAGAAAATTTTAACATGTGTTTGATATTTGTGTAAGGGGTAAAAAGCATTAAAGAAAAAAAAATATAGCTATTTTTCCCTTCTGGGTGTTTTTCTTCCTCTAGACATTATGTCTGTCTCAAACACACACTTCCAAAATCAGCTACAGCTATATGAATAAACACATTGTCTAGTTGCAAGAACACCATCCAGACTGCTGAAAACAGCCAAGTCAAATAATAGGTGCATAGAATTCGTAGTGGCATTTTCCCATTTAATGAAACAGACGAGAGGTGTTTTATTTCTGGGTTTGGGTTTTTTGGGTGATGGTGGTTGTTATCATTGTTTAAAGGACACAGACCAAGTTTTGCTCATTTTTCAAGCATTTATTTGTAAAAAGAACTTCAGATACAAGGTTGTGGTAGTCTGGATGGACTGGAGAAACAAATTCATAAAGACGCTCATATGTGTATAAGAAAGAGCTTGACATAAAGAGCGAGTGTACATTGAGGAAACACCCCAATCTATTCCAGATGTCCGATCCCAATCTATAGAGTCCTCTTCCACCTCCCCAAACATATGCCGTGATGCTGAATGACTCTTGGCACAACAGAACGGAACGCTGCCCGATGCTGCCCATCCTCACAGCTGTCCTTGAGTCCTTTATTGCAGCCACCATGTCAGCTCATTCTGTTGATGACCTCTCTCTTGTTCACAGAGACTCTCCTTCAGTTAACATGATGTCCTACTCCAGGAACTGGTCTGCCCTTGGCAATATGTCCAAAGTGTGTCACAAATAAGTCTCTCCATCATTCATTGCCTCTAAGGAGCATTCTGGCCACACTTCGTCCAAGACAGACTTGTTTTTATTTTTGACGGTTCACGATAGCTTTGCCAGCACCACCATAGAGATGCTTAATAATAATGACATGCTTCCTAAGTGCAAAGTCTGTGCCTTATATCAGTGTGTTTTTGAGACAGTTTCTCTTATTGTATCTAGAATATTTCTAAGGATTTCGCGCATTGATAAGAACTTACCTAACATATTGTTGGTAATATCACTCTCTTAAGAATCTTGCGTAGAATCTGACCACCTACCAACACATATCCATTAAGTTTCGAGGCTGGGCAGGATCGATGAGAAGCAGTGGCGTGAACTTTTTCAAGGAGGAAGAGTAGAATTGAAATGGGAGTGCTGGGCTCAGAAATGTGGACTGGAGGAAGCACAAGAGGTCATTTGGTAGTTTGCAGCTGCTTAGGAAGAAATCTGAATTAAGTACATGTTTATGATCCATAAACACTATATTTAGTTTAATTCCAGGGTACTCTAATATCAGGATCTGGAAAGAATGGACTGGGAATGATAGGGGATTCATTCCATGTTTTGTCAGTCATTCTTTGGAGTCAGAACAAGCTTGATTTTGTAGTTGTCCTCCAGCTGCCTTAATTTTATATATTTTCTGTTTATCCGGACAACTCCACTGGAAACTATGGCATCTTTGCTGTGAGTCTCAATGATCCAGTGTTGCTATAGCAGAGATAGCACAAGTGGATGGCTTTATCACACAGAAATTTAGTCGCTCACAATTTGGGAAGCAAGAGTCAAATTCAGGGTGCCGACTCTAGAGGAAGGCGACTTTCTCTGTTTTGCGTTTCAGGGGGAGTCCGTCTATCCTTTCAACATCTGTGAGTCCCAAGGCCCTTGCAGATCTACAATGTATTTCGGCTTGGAGCATCTCCTGGGTCTAGGAGGTTCTGAGTGTAGGAACCCTGGTTCCAAAGAGTAAGGTCCACTCCCAACTCTCTTTTCTTGCTAGTTGTTAGGTTCCTCCCCTCTGTTTGCTTGCCTAATCTCATGTATATCACAGAAAAAAGTTGATTCAAAATACATCCTCATCCTGTAGATTGGATTCAACTTCATTAACATAATTGCCTCAACTTTTACTACATTAACATTATAGATGTTAGAATTGACATCATACAGCCTTATTGAAAGAGGTCACAGAATGGAGGGCAACTGAGAATCATGATGCAGCCAAGTGGACACATGCTTTGGGTAGGGGTGGGAACACAATTTAATCCTTAATACGATTGAACTATATGGTCGATCACAATCTTTTTAAGCCTACCTTGATTACTCTAGGAGAAGAGGGCAAAAGAAGCAGAGAAAAGATGAACCAAGGTCAATTTTATGGTTCAGCGATGTGGTGAGCTTCTCTGGGACTGGTTTGACTAACCAAAATACCTCTAGAAATCTTTTTCAGTCATTTCCTCATCAAGTGGAATAGTCACTAGCTCTCTGTGACCAGAAGCAGGACCAGCATTTTCTCCTGTGACTGGTAAGTTGGTAATGAGAACTTCCCCAGGCTGAGACTGGCTTCTGGGTCACTAGAAGATAAGCCTTGGTTTACTTATGATGCCTGTGAATTTCTTATTGACTGCTTGATGAAGAAATTACAAGGGACATGAATGAGTCACAGAGGCCACCTTGATCAAGGTTCTTCAGGGGAAATGATGATAGATTCACCACACTGTAAGAAAACTCATGCCAAATCATGCAGTTGACCTGCTGCTGCTAGAAGAATCATGATATATCTATTACCAATCATGGTTCCTGAATGTTGACAAACGATATGTGTGTGTGTGTGTGTGTGTGTTTGCAAGCAGTGTGTTTTAAGGGTAGGGAGACTCTTCAGAGTTTTCAGGGGTAATAATTTCAAACAGTGTTATGAAATGAAATTTACTATGCAGCATTACAATTAAACAATTCAACCAAGTTGAGAAAAATTGAGGTACAGTGTGGTGAAATATTTTGTCTACTATCAACTCGTAGGCTGGCTCCATGGTAGAGATGATTCTAGAGATTGATTTAAAAGGTCAGGTGAAAGGAAACAATTGCAGAAGGGTTTTACTTTGCAAAAGGAATTCAGAGTTGAACACAGACAATTGAGGCTTGGTCATGTGGATGTTTCAGGAAAATGGGGTATTTTAGAGATTGAGCAGTTTTACCTCGAACACCCCACGTATGTTGAAGGGTACTAGACATGGTTTCAAGCATTTCCATTCTTATACCATAACCTATTGCTAGGTTCTGACTTGCTAGAAAATCTTGAATCTGCTATTTCATTTATACCTTCTATTTTGAAAATGTCGAGATAGGAAGTTCCCGCTTGTCACTTCAGGTTGGCACAGTCTTTTGAATTCTACTAGAAGTGGAGAGTTCAAACTGATTTCACTATTTTTGTCTTGGTGTTAGATACAGTAAATGGTAAAATCACATGCTCAATTATCTACATATAGCTAGGACTTGAAGCATCAAGAAGTAAAGTACATATGCCCAGTCATCAGGATTATTATTGAAAAAAGTAATATTGAATAAAGTATCACAACTCTGTTCTTCTTGAGTGAGAGTTTAAAAACCTCTGTTCTGTAGTCTTGTCTTATACTCCAATGTACAAATTCATTTCAAAGCTATTTTGTAAGAGAAGAAGAGCAACAAAAGTTTATTTGTGGGTATTTCCAAATGCCAGCTGCTTAGAGATTCTAAATCTGGAGTCCTGTTCCTTTCAAACCAGGAGACCTGGATGTAGATGCTATGGTTAAAAGTGCATTTCAACAGGAAGGAGGGAGTCTTTCTCAGCAAAAGACGTAATCCAATATGACTGCCACACAGAGGAATTCGTGCCCTTCCTTGGGGTCACTCTGAACTTTTAGTAGGAATGTGATTATCACTCAGCCACGTCTCCACATATTTCAATCCTTCCAAAGTACCAAAAGACAGAGATTTAGAAATGTGCTTAACATTAACACCAACTATGATGCGTACAATAATGAGGACCAAGGCAAGTGAATCGCTTTTCAATTTCAGTTAAGTTTTTGGCATGCTGGGGGTAGGGCGGGGGCCGGGGTGGACTGTGTATGCTTCTCACTTTAATGCACAGCACCCCAGATTTCACAGTGGTCTTGGGCTTTGGAACTGTTCAGTCCTTTCAATACTGTGGAGAGCAGGTGCCTGACATCCAGGGTCAGCCCTGGGGTGAAAATGATTGAACTCTTTTAGTCTACAGACCTTTGGAAGAAATCTGATGAAAAGAGACTGAAGAAAAAGCTAGCTAGATAGCTAGCTATAGGATTAAGGGCTTGTCTTATCTCATCTTTTACCGCTGGGAATAGTTTTCAGTTTTTTCATATTCACACTAGCTCAGAAAATACACACAGGCATGGAGCTGTTTCAGAACTTCTGTACGTGTGCTGGTCATCTAGGCAACCAGCCAGCAGTACTCAGAGTGGCTGCTCTCTGCCACACACGAGTCTAGGTGATTCAAAGACACAGAGCTCCTAACTCACAAAAACAATTCAATGAACAATCACTAAAGGTCCCTTCATTCCCTAATTTTATAGGGGAGATTCCAACCAGGTTTGCTCAGCTAGAGCAAGCCCCCAGCTCCAAAAAAATCTTATGGCTGTACAGTGGGTGTGAATCTCAAGAGGGTTGGGGGGAGTGGCTTAGATATCTAACAATTCTTTATTTTAGTAATTCAACTTCAGTTTTCAATTTCTGACGCCAAGGTTCATTCTGCTAGGCTAGTGGAAATATACCTTAATCTCAGTCCTTTTGGGGGTTTCCCCACCTCTCTCTGGGGCTGTCTATCATTTCTGTATTTCAGGCAATGTTAAGACCCTAGGGCAGGATGCTATCAAGTCTTGCCACATCTGTTCATGTCCTTGCTCCTGTCTTCTTCACCCTCTAGAAATGGCAACCCTCAGCCACTTTCATGCTCAGTGCCTGGCACAGGAATCTTTCCACGAGGTTGTCTCCAGTGCCATCAGTCAGTGTACACACTACAGCTGTTCCCTTGCTTCTCTGAGGTCTTGTGGCACCTCTATCCTCTGACTTCTGAGGGAGTCTTTCTAGGGGCTTCCAGTTTTGTTGAGAGCCTCCTATGTCCTTCAGCACTTTTACTTCGCAATGGCAAAAAGATCAGTGGACATAGTTTTGCTTTTTCTCTGGCACTTTCTTTCCCTGAGGCAATGGACTGAAGTGGTAAGTTAAGGGACCAAAGGGATCAGAAACAAATGGAGAGAACACAGAGAATGAAAAATGCGTGATTCTTTCAAATTATTGTCTTTCAAGGTCCCTGTGGATCTATATATGTGGTAGCCACATAATCTGGTGCCAACTTGCGAAGGGGTGAAGTCTAGCCTGTCAATTAGGTTGCAGCTTGATGACCTCATTTGGAGGCACGACTGAGATAAATAGATCACTGGAGATGCATGTACTCTCCGGTTCAACATTCTTGATGACAAGACACATGTAGCTATGCTGATGAAACCAGAGCTTTGGAACTGGAGGAGTCCCATGGAGACCATGTCAGAACTGAGATGCTTCTACCACCACTGGATCCACATGACTTTCCAGCGACTGGCCTGTGGTCTTCCTGCATTCAGAGTCATTGCATGGCTGGGTGTGAGTTTATGGACTAGTATCGACATATGGTGTGAGTGTGGACGTATGGATTTGATCTGGGCTGGAATGTTTTCTTAATGCACAATTGCTCCTTGATATAAAGTCCACTCTTACACGCATATGAATGTCTATGAACTTGTTCCTCTAGCCAATCCAAAATAACACAAAGTGCATGTTGAAATCCGTGCATGTGCATCAAAATGCCACCAAGGGAAGGAAATGAAGGTGAGCAGGAGGAAAGGTAAATCCAACTAACAGGGACTGGAGGGATGAGACTGTTCATTCTCAAGGGGGTCTCTTATTTTAGGTTTGGTTGGCCTCAGAGCACCTTAGACAATGACTGACTGGTCTGGGAGCAAGTCATTTAAATGTAGGATAACTTGTGGGGTGAGAGCTGAGTAGAAGGGCGAAAAAGAAAAGGTCTCAAAATAGTTTCTCCTCCCATTTTGAGCATTTCCCTGGTGACACAGTGATGAAGCCCTTGTCTGCTAAGCAAAGGTCAGTGTTTTGAACCCATCAGCTGCTCTGTTGAAGAAAGATGTGTCAGTCAGTGTCTGTAGAGATTACAGCCCTGGAACTGCTATGGGGGCAGTTCTGCTCTGACCTCTAGGGTCACTGAGAACTATAGTCAACTCAATGCAATAGGTTTGATTTTTCTTTTTCTTCTTTGCGAAAGACTTGACTCTGTGAAGGAAATGACTTGAAGAGCATTCGTATCTCATTGTGGAACGTTATGTTGTTTGTCTATTATTTCTTTTAAGGGTGGAAAGGTTAAAAGACTTGCTTCAAATTGCTTAGTTTATATAGGAATGCAACCAAATCCCAGTCTTTGGGGGCTCTGTGCCTTGTGCTCTCCAGGAAGTATGTATGTATTGCAGAGTTATTAAACACTGCTATTTTAAGTATGAGAACATACCGAGGGGGGAGGAACCCTCTTAATACTGATACAACACTTTTAAGGGGCATCCAAGACCAAAATCTTTGTCAATATAAATGTTTTCTGGCAGTTTATTTCCTGGAACTGAAGATGTCATCTAAGGATTTCGATTGCATGCAGTTCATCATCATTGTGTTCCCACACTCTGAACCTAGACCAGCTGCATGGCCAGATGGCCGACTGGCCCCATGGGGCCAATGATGCTAGCCTGAGAGAACTAGAAGCAGAACAGAACAGAGAGAGAAATTATAGCCAGTGGCTGCTGCAACTCCAGCTGTTGATCTGATTCCAGACATGAACACAGGGATGCTCTGACTGCCAAAAGAATGACATACTCTAGCCAGGAAGACAAGTGCCAAGAATTTTCTTCAACAAATGTGTGCTGTCTCATGAGCATGGAGAAGACAACGTTCATTTCTTCAGTGTGATTTGAAATGGTGCACTTTTGATTTTTGTCATGATTTTGCTACTCAGAATATGGTTTGTGGGCCAGCAGCATCATTTGCAGCAGGTTAGGAAAGCAGAGTCTCAGATTCTACTCCCAATCTAGTGATTTAGAATGTGCCATTTAACAATATCCCAGATAATTCCTATTAAGGTTGTATATGTCAATTTGATGGTACCTTGTGTGGAGGTAAGTGGGGAGTTCAATCTATCAATTAGGTCACAGCCTAATAATGCCTCCTGGAGGTCATTTTTAAAAGAGAGACAAGGAATAAAGTTCTCTCTTGCTTGCATCTCTTGGCCTTCCTCTTTGCCTGGAGGGCATGTCTGGCTTTGAACGTGATACCTCATGTGCCCTGTCGACACTGGGAGCAGGGATTCCCTGCCATGTTCCTCAAGGTCTCAGATCCACTAGACTCTGCACCCACTGACCCATGATCGCCCTGCTTTGTGATTCACTTTCCTGCTTTATCTACCAGCAACTATGTGAGTTGGAAGAAGGCTCTGGCTACCCTCGGACCTATAGACTTGAATAGGACTGAGCTGGGCTCTTTTTTTAAATGAGCTTCTTTTTTAAATGAATCACCTTATTGGGGGACTCTTACAAATCTCATAACTATCCACCATTCAATAGTATTAAGCACACCTGTACACATGTCGCCATTAACATTTCCATTGGGCGTCTTGCTTGTGTACAATTCTTTCTTGACATAAAGTTTTTTCTAATACAAACATGAAGGTGCCCTGGTGGTGTAGGGACTATCAGTTGGGCTGCAATCCACAGGGTTGGCAGTTTGAAACCACCAATATGTCCGTGGGAGAAAGACTTTATCTTTCTACTTCTATAAATAGCCCCAGAAATCCATACAGGGTGGCGATGAGTTATCACTGATTTGCTGGCAGTGGGCTGGTTTGGCTTTATATATACACGAGTGTCATTGGCTTTATTTCTCTAGAGAACTTGACCTAATAACCCCTCTCCCAAACAAAAACAAAAAAAAAGGAGCTGATTGCCGCTGTGTGGATTCCAATGCGCAACGGCCCTGTAGAGGGTTTCTGAGGCTCTAAGTCAGTGGTCTTCAACCTGTGCATCGCGATCCCTTTGGGGATCAAAAAACCCTTTCGCTGGGGTTGCCCAATTTATAACAGCAGCAAAATCACAGTGATGAAGTGGCAACGAAAATAATTTTATGCTTGGGGGGTCACTACATCATGAGGAACTGTTTTAAAGGGTCTCAGCATTAGGAAGGGTGAGAACCACTGCTCTATGTCTTTATAGGAGCAAATAACCGATTTATCTCCTTCAGAGTCACTGGTGGATTTGAAAAGGTCATCCTGAGGATAGAAGTTCAATGCTTATTCATCAGTGCCTCCAAGGGGCAATCACTGTTGGGTTATCATACTGAGTACATAGGGGTGCAGAGGATTGGCTTTGTACAGTTCTGCATGGTAGGAAGAGGATCAGACTCTGAGACAGAAGATCTGTGCTCTAGACCCAGTTCTGTCACTTCTCCTTGGTGTGACCTTGGAGAAATCTCTACCTCCTTTTAGGCATAAATGTATTTATTTTAAAGGTGAAAAGATACTATATGATTTACTTATTTAGGATTGGTGAAAATCAAATGAGATATTATATCAGGAAATAATTAAGTATAATGGCACCCTTCAAATGCAAGGCACTAAAGTTTTTATAACTGTTTAGATCTACCTAAAAAGGGGTTGGACTTTTTTCTTTTCTTCTGAAATGAGTCACAGTCCCATTTTAAGTCAAGTAGGAAGAAGGTGTACTTGAAAGGCAAGAGCAGCTAGGATCTATCTCCTCTGACCCATTCTCCTTGGAAATGAAGGTAAAATTACTCACTAGCAAAAATAAATATGGGAAGGCACAATTTATGAAGATAGTAGTGGTTCCCACCCTGAGCTATCTATTACCCCTCTCTGAGAATCTTTTAGAAAATACTGTTACTTGAGTGCTGAATCAGACCCATTTAATTGAGATCACCAGAGATGGGGCACACATCATTAAAAAAAAAAAAAGCTTCCCAGCCTATTCTAATGTGTAGCCAGGATTGAGAATTATGGATAAAGTGCTTTATCAGAACACATTCCTCTGGAAATTGAACATTTTTTGGCATTGCAGATAAAGAGACAGGGAAACATTTCTAGTTCCTCAGGTTGTAAGAGGGCTTCTTAAAGTGATTCATTTCAGAATTTGAATGTGGAAATGTGATTAAGCGGGCAACCATTTCATTTGTACTGCATTAAAAAATTTGCTAAGTTCCTCTTCTGTTTACAGTGTGATACACTGAAGTGGGGCCATACAGCTCTGGTTTATCAGGGTTTATACCTGGGATTGCTGACAGGAGGAAGGTGGAGAACTGAGGAAGAGGCACCGAGATTCGAACGTAAGAGGAATCCAGAAAGAGAAACTCTATGGTTCTGTGTAAGACTGAAAACTGTATTAGGAAGGAAGATTCAAGACGGTGAAGACTAGCAGATGACAGTTTCTATAGGCACAGCAGTTTCTTTGGACGTCGGTGGCCCTATTTTCTTTGTTCTCGGTTACTGAGGATCTGCTAGCTCACACTGGGTTCTCGTCTCTTGACCTCAGAGTCCACCTCTGCCGTGACGAGGGACCCAACTTAACTGAGGATGTGGCTGTCTGCTCTGACACCATTTCTGAAGAATGTGGTCAGAATGCCTCCATCTTTGTAGTATAAACAAGTTCCTTAAGATGGGGCGTGGTCTGCCAAGAAGAAGACTCAGACTCACCTAGATTATCTTAATTTTTGTATTATAAATTATACTATATATTGCATTTTATGTTGCTATAGACTGTGTATGTATGTTATGTGTGTGTGTGTATATATATATATACACACACACACATATTAAGGCCATCAATATAGTGGGCCTAGCTAAATCTCCATGTTTTGAAACATAAAATGTGGGTCATCTCATCATGTACACACATCTACACAGGCAGATACCTACCTTATTCAGTTTTCTTTCCTTGCACAGCCTTAGTTTGATGTTCTAAATGCTTAATTAACTTCAACTGTCTAATAGGCTGCCCTTTGCCAACTAGTATTAGCTTGTCTTGCTGTCTGAGGACCCCAAAGACCTTGCCCACCAACTGGGACTTACAGGTTGAGAAGCAGATACCACATCTTTGTGCCTTTCAGAGATGGCAGGGGCTTCAGGCACAGACTCAATTGATCTGCAGCAGAGGCAATGGACGACTTTTTACTAACTCTTACAGTTGCTAATACTACCTCTATGCCTTGCCTTCTCTAATGGGACTGTCCTGACATTGTCATGGCAAACAGTGAGATTTAGATTTATTTCACAGAATTTTCTTTAAAGTAAAAGTGCACCTTTCTTTTCAAGTAAACTTGAGTGAGAGTCATTTACTTAGCAAAGAAAAAAGTAAGCTGCAATTTTATTTTTCTGTCATTTTTTACAACGAAAAGAAGAGGAAAAGGAAGAGAAAATTTGATAGGCAAGGATCTCCTATAGAGTATGTTTAGAAAAAGTGATACTAACAGCTTAAAGCTGATATGGAGACATATGAACATCTGCATACATTGAAATAAATTCTTGTTTATCAAATGCCCTTTTCTCGCTTCTTCTCATAGCAAAATATTACAAAGAGTAAAGTTAATACTTTACTTTTTCTTGAGGAATGAAAATATGGTTCACAGCATAATATAAAGAAAACAAAAATCCTCATAACAAGACCAATAGATAACATCATGAGCAATGGAGAAAAGATTGCAGTTGTCAAGTGTTTCATCTTGCTTGGATCCACAATCAGTGCCCCTGGAAGATGCAGTCTAGAAATCAAGCGATGCATTGCATTGGACATATCTGCTACACCGGACCTCTTTCATGTGTTGAAGAACCAGGATGTCACTTTGAGGACTCAGGTGTGTCTGATGCAAACGAAGATATTTTCAATCACCTCATAGCCACGTGAAAGTTGGACATTGAATATGGATGACTGAAGAATTGATGCTTTTGAATTGTGGTGTTGGCAAAGAATCCTGACAGTATCAAGGGCTGTCAAAAAAAACCAAACAGATGTGTCATGGAGGAAGAACAGAATGCCCTAGAGAAGATGGTGTGCCTGGAACATAAAGTAGAAAGATGGTGAAAAAGAGGAAAGCAAGAAGGTCAGATGGGTGGTTAGTAATTGAGTGCTTAAACTTGTGTGTCATTCAAGACTCCTGTATAAATGCATATTGGCTGTTATTGCTTGTAAAATGTCTCCCATGTTCTAAGCACCTACATTTTAAAAAGAGGATGCTTCGACAATGATGATGGCAACAAATGTACAAACGTGGTCTGTATACAATTGATGTGTGTATTGGTCATGATAAGAGTTGTATGAGCTCACAATAAAATGACTTATTAAAAAAGAAAAAAATAGAAAAAAGTTATAGTATAAAATGTTAAAAGAAAGAAAAAATGTTAAAAGAAAAAATACCTTTAAAATTTTCCTATGTGCTTCTTCTTTCTGTTTCTTCCACTCTCTCTATTTAGAAGACACACAACCCGTTAAACTCAAAAGGAATCAAAGGTCAGGCTGAAATTCCAGGCAGCTTTCTTCATGGCTGCCAGCAGGCTGTTTGATTTGTTTGAGCCCCACTTTCCTAGAAGAGTTGATTGTATCTATTGCCCAAGTCTAAATATAATAAGGTCTTTGGCATCATCAGTTTAAGCTAAGTATGATGTCTAATTTTGTTCCTAATTTATTTATTTATAAATTACAACTTACTTATCTAATCACATCTCCAAATGACATACCACTGATGGTTTTCAAAAACAGTAACAATGAAAATCAATCAGCCAACTAAGAAACCTTTCTCTCTTCTTAGATTATATATGTATATATATATACATGTACACATAAATGTGTGTGTATATATACACACACTTATACAAATGTGATAATCTGGCTTAGAAAACCATTTGTCAAGGCATTGGATGCCCTTGTTCTCCTCTCTTCTCTTTCCTAGGGCCCCTGTCTTACTCCTTGGGGTTTGGGGATTGTGTGCTCCCTGGGGAGATTATATAAGACGTGCTCAGATTGAAGGAACCTGAGAAGTTAGCCCTGCAAAACTCAATTCCCTCAAACCCCACTCACTGACCAGGAGTCAAATCTGACACAGGTGACCCTATGGGACATGTGGGTTCTTGGAGCTGTAGCTCTTTTTAAAAAATACTTTTAAACTGAGACCTGGTGGTGCAGTGGTTGTGAGTGGGACTGCAGCCCACAGAGCTGATGCTTCAAATACAGCAGCAGCTCTCCAGGAGCAGGGCTAGGCTTCCTACTCCCACCAGGGCAGTGATGCGAAAAAGAAAAAAATGCTTTTAGTGGGGGCTCTTATATCTCTCATCACAATCCATACATTCCTCCAGTGTGTCAAGCACATTTGCACATGTGTCACTATCATCATTTTCAAAGCATTCTCTTTCCACTTGCGTCCCTGATATCTGCTTCTTATTTCATCCCCCTCCCTCCCCGGTCCTCCCTCACAAACCCATGCAAAGGTATAGATTATTATTTCCATATCTTATATCATCCTCCGTTGCCCCTCACCCACTTTTCCATTGTTTATCCCCCTGAGATGGGGTTAAAGGTTGATCCTTGTAACTGATTCCCCTTTTCTTCCCTCACCCTCCCCTAATCCTCCAGGTGTCTCTACTCTCAGTGTTGGCCTTCAGGGATTCAACTATCCTGGATTCCCTGTGTTGTGGGCTCTTGTCTGTAGCAGTGTGCATGTTCGGATTTGTAAGGTAGAATTGAGGTCTTGATAGTTGGGAGGAGGAAGCACCAAAGAACTAGAGGAAAGATGTCTATGTCATCAGTGTTATACTGCACCCTGACTGGCTCATGCCTTCCCTGTGACTCCGTCTGTGGGGGGATGTCCAATTTTCTACAGATGGGCATTGGGTCTCCACTTCATGCTCCCAGACCATTCACTTTGGGTATGATTTTGTTCTGGGTCTTAGATGTCTGGTACCTGATCCCATCGACACCTCATGAGCACCCAGGCTGGTGGTGTGCTTCTTCCATGTGGGCATTGTGGCATTAGGGGGGTAGAAAACCTTATCTTTTGTCTGTGAAGTGGCTGGTGGGTTCATACTACCGATTTACTGGTTAGCAGCTTGTCTTGGAGCTACTGTCTTTCCAGGGCTCTTAACCCTGCCAAGATGACACAAATTCTTCGACAATAACCCAGACAATAAGCAGACATTGACTTATAAAAAACGCAACAACTTGGGTTTCTCCTATTTAATTTGTAATCCAATTCCAAACATTTTGCTTTTAATCTTCATACATCTTGCCACAAAGGGGGGCATGCCAGCAACGTGCCAGTTCATCCACCTTGAGAGTGAGACCCACTTCTGCCTTGTATTGATCTGGCTGGAGGTGAGTTCTCAGGTAGGGTGAGGGTCTCCTGCACTCTTTATGTCAGTTTCTAGGTACATTCTTTGGTAGGAAGAAGGTAGTCTGCCTCAAAAGGGTGTAACCAGATCTGATATCTGAAAATTGCTAATTAACCAACCTCTGTCTAATTTTTAACAAACAGGATATTGCTGTTCAGGTGTGTTACCCTTGCGGTCTGATTGGGTGCTCTCCCTAACATGGGTGCTAGCACGAACCATTGTAGCACATTCTCCACCAAGGCTGAAGTCAGTCTCTTTGCTTCTTTTCAATGGGTTCCTTAGGCTCACTGATCCATGGGATGGAATGA
The DNA here is from genome assembly GCA_004026705.1 of Nesogale talazaci. NCBI lineage: Eukaryota > Metazoa > Chordata > Mammalia > Afrosoricida > Tenrecidae > Nesogale > Nesogale talazaci. The sequence continues at coordinate 9,371 of PVJH01004089.1, read as the reverse complement.
AATCACAAAGTGGACTTAAACAAGGACACAACCCCAAACGCTGACCCTCTTGCCATCTACTGGATTCCAACTCATAGTGAAAATATATGCTGCCTAAAACTCATTCCTTCTCGACATGCAAACGTTCCAGTGGACACTTCATACAAGTTGATGAATCGAACCTTCGTGATCATAGGGCCTCTCTTGATGTAGTTCAATAGCAGGTTCTTCAGCTGTCTTTCAATTCCCATCGGATTAGAATGTGCTGACATTACTTCTAATTTGGGGTAATCTTATTACTTTGAGTTCCATATAATGCCACATTCTTTTTCTTCCTGTTATATTTTTTTACTTCTGAAAATATGTGGTAGGTATCAATGCCAATCAGTCTCCACTCTAGGTCTTTCATCTTTTTATAATTGGGCCCTAAAATCTTTATAACTACCAGCAGGGAGTTTGTTTTTCCTGGAAGTTCTGATCAGAAAGGGCGAGCCTCTGCTGCTACTTCCTTCCTATGACAGCACTTCTCCTTGCCTCTCTACAGGAGCAGTGGTGGCATGGTAGTGAAATCTTTGCTTGCAGATCAAAGAACCTACGATTTGAACCCAAAAGCTGCTCTCTGGGAGAAAGACGTGGCAGCCTGCCTCTGTAGAGATGGACAGTCTTGGAAACCTGGGGAGGAAGCCCTACTCTGCCCTACTGGGTTTCTAGGAGCGAGAATCGTTTCAAGAATAATGGATTTGGTTTGGTTTGCCCCACTACACGCAGGACCACAAGTCTTTGAGAGATGCAAAGTAGCTCCTTGTTGCTAAAACTTTGAGATTGTTGCTTTCTAGAAAAGTCACAAAGGTACAGCACTGCTCACATATACTCTGAAATTTTCAAAATCCTCATTGGCGTAGTGGTTGTGCGTGGAACTGCGGTCCACTGGGTTGAGGGTTCAAATCCAACAGCAGCTCTCCAGAAGCAAGGCTGGGCCTCCTACTCCCATCACCAGGGCAGTGATGCCAAAAGAAAGAAAGAAAGAAAGAAAGAAAGAAAGAAAGAAAGAAAGAAAGAAAGAAAGAAAGAAAGAAAGAAAAGATAGAAGAGCAAATTCCTCTAAAGTTTTTCTTAACATTTTTGTTTTGTTTCGCTTTTTCACTTTGGTCTTAAATGCCGAAGCTTGCATTTCAAATTCTGCTGTAAATGAGATAATTATTTGTTCTTTCATCAATCCACCTTTTTTCTTAACACCAGAATAATGGGCAAAATAAGGAGGCACCTCTTTCTCTTCTGGCATCACAATCCCGACAGATCTGGGCTAGGGAAATTGTTGAAGATGTTGTAGCAATGGCCACATATCTACCCTGGCCTCCTGTTAACTCCATCCAGAAACCCCTGTGATGACAAAAGCAGTGAGTTCATGCTGAGACAACATGAAATCTCTTGATATTTAATAAGAAGTTTGACTTTCTGGATTTTCTTGATAAGCATTGTCAGTAGTCCACGTGTGAAGACCTCAGATCACTTTATCTGGTGCATAGATTACAGACCTAGTTTCTAATCACATCTCTGAAACCACATAGTTGTTCCTTTAGGGACATTGCATCTCTCTGGGCTTTGTGTTCTGTCTTCCATATGAAGAAATTATCACAGTGATAAACACTTTTTTTTTTTCTCACATCACTGCACTGGTGGGAGTACGGAGCCCAGTCTTGCTCCTGGAGAGCTGCTGCTGCATTTGAACCGTCAACCCTGTGGTCTGCAGTCCCGTACATGACCACTGCGCCACCAGGGCTCAGCTCAGAGATAACAAGTATGATCTCTACAGTCCTGTTCAACTCTAAACTCCTATGACTTTGAAACTAAAATAATTAATAGCATCCAGATTATTTTTTAGAAATCGAAATCTGACTGGCGGGAAGAAGAGGACAAAGGGAAGTTTGTCGTATCTAGGATCTGACGGGACATCTGCCATTTTGTCTTTGCAATGATTTCTGTCTCCTCCTCAAGAGGAGCCCTGGCTGTGTAGTGGTTATGTGTTGCGTTGAGAGTTGCGGTCCTGGACTCCTCACATCTGGGCCAGTTAGAATGCGTAGGCTGCCGCTAACTGAAAGTGCTACCTCAAGTTGGCTTAACCAGTGACAAAAGCGATCATCTCCCCTATCAAGCTGCTCAGAAGTGGGTGGGCTGCAGACACTGTGCAGTGAGTGCGCTGGTTTCTCTTTTCCTGCCTCTGCCTCCTTTTACTGTGAGCTCATTTCAGGTTGGTGGCAAGACTACAGTAACTCCTTGAAGCAAAGAGAGGATTTCTCTTAAGAATCCTCAACAGATACCATCCAATAGCGCTAGATATTGGCTAGAATTGGACCACATGCCCTCTTCTAAAGCAATTGCTGAGGAGGGGAATGGAAATTATGAGTTGTTAGAAACAGACAAACCACACCCTGTGGCTGAAGGGAATCCATGGCCCATTTTTAAACTACTTTTATTAGGGGCTCTTACATCTCTTAACATAATCCATACATTTCTCCAGTGTGACAGGCACATTTGCACGTATGCCCCCATCATCATTTTCAAAGCAATCTCTTCCCACTTGAGCCCCTGCTATCACCTCCCCATTTCTTTCCACTCCCTCCCCCACCTGCCCTCCCTCATGAATCCTTGACAAGTTATAAATTATTTTTTTGCATATCTTCCATTGTTCTCCACCCCTCACCCACTTTTCTGCTATTCATTCCCCTGTGAGGGGGTTCTATTGATCCTTGTGATTTATCCCCCGGTCTCTCCTCCTCTCCTACCCTCCCCTAATCTTCCTGGTATCTCTACTCTCCTTGTTGGCCCTGAGAGGTCCATCTATCCTGGATTCCCTGTGTTGCAGGCTCTTATCTGTAGCAGCGTGCATGCTCTGGTCTAATCTGATTTGTAAGGTTGAATTGAGGTCATGACAGTCTGGTGAAGAAAGCGCCAAAGAACTGGAGAAAAGTTGTTTTTCCTTGGTGCTACACTGCACCCTGACTGGCTCATTTCTTCCCTATGACCTCTCTGTAGGGGGATGTCCAGTTGTCTACAGATCTCCACCCCATGCCTTCCACCCCACTCAATTCACCTTGGGTATGGTTTGATTCCGGTACCTGATCCCATTGACACCTCATGATAACACAGCCTGGTGTGCTTCTTCCATATGGGTTTTGTTGCTTCTGAGCTAAATGGCCACTTGCTTATCTACAAGCCTTTAAGACCCCAGATGCTATATATTTTGATAGCTGTCCATGACTGATTTTTTTATGGAGGCCTGGGGGCCAAGTGGATGACTCATTATGCTCCTAAGTGCAAAGTCAGTCATTTGAAACCACCAGCTTCTTTGAGGGAGAAAAACGAGGATTTCTACTTGATTTATAGTCTGGGAAAGTCCGAGAGGCAATGCTACTCTGTTCCATAGGATTGGTTTTATATGTTAAGAAAAGGTTTTACATCTTTAGGTTATAGACAAGTAGACAAATGGGTAAGAAACAAAGAATACGTGCTAGACCATACATATATAATGTGCAAACATTAAAATATTTGCAGAGAACAAACACCAATTCCTGGCTTAGACAAGACCTCTGGAGCTGAGGATGGGCTCAACTGTGAGTTGCATGGAGGGCAGAGTTGGGTATCTGACTCCAAAATAGAATTCTGTTAGAAGGAATAAGGGGGAAAGGAATGTTGAGTAAGCAGTCAATTGGGTCCATCCTATGACCTGCTGTCCTCTTCTTCAGTTTTCCAAGATGTTGGAGATGGCTCCACAGTGCTGCATTAAAGTGCTTGCAAGAATCTCCCAAAAATAAGCTCTGAAGGTACAATTTCTAAGCATTTCAGTTTCCACACAGGAAGTGCATTTCTTCCTGGATATTCTGTTCTATCTGTTTATAGATCAGTCAAACGATAATGACCAGTTCTTCTCTTTCCTCTGGAGATCTCAGGAAACTATGCTCAGAAGTGCAAACATAATTTCTTATAGGAAAATTTGTATGAGGCTGAACTCAATGAGTTGGAGATTAAAGATGTTTTTGACTTTTCAAAAATGCTAGGCTTGTCTCTGAAATCAACCATAGGTCCTCTCCTTTTTTAATTTCCTCAACTCCCAGGGTTCCATGGTTTGTTGCAGCACTGCACAGAACTCATGATGCATTCTGGAAATGTTCAAACATTCATCTGGAGGATTCTCCTTATTCACACCAAACAGGGCTATTGGTGCAAGGGCTGGGGAAACTGGGGCTTTAAGTCAGGTGATAAGCTGCTGGCTCATGTCTCCCAACCCAGAGGTGAGGTGGGGGTAAGCCAAACCCAGAATCTGAGGAGCCAAAGAATGATCTTTGCCGAATGTGTTCAGTGCAGCTACAGAGACGTCAAACATCTGAAAATGAGAGAAGCTCTCGCCAGCTTAATTAGATAAAGGAATAGGTTGAGACTCAACATGGTTACCCACATCTTAGGCCAACAGCTTCATAGGGCAGTGATTTGCGTCTGTCTGGTGGTTAGTGACTCAGCCCTAGGCTTTTGTGCATGCCCTTTAGGGAATGGGAGCTCATAAAGATAGTCTCTTGCTCAGGTCCAAAGCTTTGATGACAGTTTGCGGTTTTTGCCTTTGACACCAGCTAGAGAACACTTTGATCACTTCTGGCCATCTTAGGTGGAGCAGGTTTGGTATCCTTTAATCATATGACCCCAGGCTCTTGCTTTTCTCAATGAAGCAGGCAAGTGGCGGTTGGCCTATGAAGGTAACAGCTTAAAACTAGAAGGTACTTCTTGTTTTAATAAAGACGATGACCAAATGTGTAGAGGCTGGGGTTGGCAATACCTCACAAAATGGAGGATTATGGCAGGAAGGGTCGTATTAAATAACTAACCGCATCACAAGAGTCTAGACCCCACGTGCCCTCTTGTCACAAGCACTCACATAAGTACACCACCACACAGACAAGAGTCACTCGCCAGCGGTTGCTCACACAGAGATGTTTTAATAAACATTGAGAAATTATACTCCATCCAGTTAGCATGATTTTTTAAAAAGAAAAAGCTGATTGAAGTTCTTGGCTGGGTTTTGAGTAAGCATAGATCATATTAGGACTACCTGCAACTATGTGTAGCTGGTAACACTTCAAATTAGGCATACGTACACAAGTGCACCACTGGAAGTCTTTGGGTGTTAACTATACCTGGGAGCCATGAAGACCCTGTTACTATCCTTTGGAAGTGCTGGTCTTTGAAGGGGCATAGAAGGGGCAGAGGATTTTGCATGGAGGATTAGAATTCAGATAAAAAGAGCAGAACACTCAGAAGTACCCATTTCCTGTAAGCCAGTGATTGACTTTGACATATCATTATTTTTCAGTGTTACAAATTCAACCAACTCTGAATATTTTCATCATCCCCTCTACATTTCTGACCAAGAATCATGAGTGAAATGCAGCTTGTTTGGGCCAACAGGAACGCAGAGTTGAAATCTATTGTGTGCATACTTGATAGGGTGAGCAAGGATATGGATTTCCCTTGACCTCCTCAAAGATTTCTGAAGGAAAAGTAAATAACTAAACACTTAAGACTATATCATGTATCCAGTAAAGTGGCTTCCATATTGTGTTGGCAGGTTCTCTAGAGAAACAAATCCAGAACACATAATGATAACTCGCTAGCTAAATACAGCATGGAGGAATATAACAGCTAATTAGGCCACACAGCATTACAGAGGGCTCAGTTCAACTCACTTCTTTGGAACAGTTAATGTACTAGAAGTTCTTCAATTCAGGAGGGCTGCTGCTTTCAAGGTCAAGAAAGCAGACAGCTGAGTATTCCCTCAGGCAATACAGGCATAGTCCACCCACAGGCAGCACACAGCAGGGTGAGTCGTCAACAGTCAGCAGCTCCTGAGCTTATCCAAGCAGGCCTGAATGGGATCTCAAACTCAAGCAATGCAAGACAACAGGCTCCACCAGACTGAGGATCAGTGATGGACACACCAGCAGTGTGGTGAAGCAGCACTTAAAGGCACCTCACACTCTAGTGACACAATCCAAGGGTCGGTTGTCCCAAAGGTGGTCTAGCTCACAAGTTAAAGCAGAGACTAGCTAAAGTAACTGCACACCCGTCTGATCACCAGAGACCAAGAGAGAGAAGGGAGGGCCTTGCTGAGCCGTTTTTTCTTCTTGCCCTCCAATCAAACTGCCACTTGATTAATCTCACATGTTCTGATTAGCCAGGTCGCCACAATAAACCTACCCGTCACACATTCACGCATTCTTTCCTTTGGTAAACATTACTTTGCTGTGCTAATATGTGACAAGCTCACATATTAGTGAGTTCTAGAAGGTTTCTACTCTGGAGGGATGGAAAGAGAAATTTGGAAGCTATAGTATTGACATAGTATCTACAGCGATGGACTGGGTGTGAGAGCGGGCCAAGGCCATGAATATAGATAGTGAAAAGATTTCTAAGGATGGAGGGGCACTTTAATGATATAAGATAGAAGAGGTGAAGCGGAGACTGGGAAAGTCAGCTGGTCAGAATAGAAAATTCTAGGAAGATGAGGAGTTCCATAAACCAACAGAAGAGTTTCAAAGAAGAGAAGCCACCCAAATCTATTTTGGCAGATGTCGACAGGCAATGGAGTACTCTGCTTCACTAAAAAGCAGTGATGAACGCACAAAGCACATTGCCACGTGGGAAGGACTGGAGCATAGAAGGACAAGTACAACGAGAGTCCACTGAGGTAAGCTTTAAAAAATGTAAAAAGGGGCATAAGGAAAAAGGTACTGTATACAAACATTCCTGGGTGAGGTCCAGGTAGTATGGCAGGGTCCAGACCAAATCCAGGGATACGTACGGTAGCCAACTAAAAGGAAGGGGACAAAAAGAAGAAAATAAAGGGGTAGTGGGATACTAATCCACCTAAGGGGCGGGTATTGTTTGTAGCTCCACAGGGAAAGAGTGACCACACTTCAACAGGTGCTTTCAGATGTGAATGCAATATACCCGTGTGAATCAGGGATCCAGTAGAGAGGTCTGAGGAGCGGACTCCAATCCCAACTGCATGGACATCCACCCCTTCCTAGAAGGATTTACTTGAGAGGACAGCACTGAAGCTGCAGCTCAGGGAGAAGGACATACATGTCTGATCAGAGCCCAAGGAAGCAAACGAAGGGGGGCGGGCGGAGAGTGGAGCATATCCTCGCCCCTCCCCCCCCAGTCTTGAGGACAATATCCCTGCTCAAAGCAGCCTCTGCACAATGAGGATATGCACATGGCCAGCCCCTCTAGGAGACCTGACCTCCCTCACTCACCCATAGCCCTAAGGCAGGCAACACTGGAGATACAGTGCTGGAATTGAGTCTGATCTGACCCCACGACACCCAGGCAGAACACTCAGGGTGTGCAGCAGAACAGCAAGGGGAGCAGAGCAAGGAAGTCCTGAGGGAGTACCAAAAATGGATTTTGGGGCCAGGGCGTGGCACCCCAGTAGACTCAACTAGAAAACACTCCTAAAGGTCAACCCCCAGAACTTGCACTATTTACAGGGTTTTCTCTCTTTTTTGTCATTGGTTTGTTGTTGTTTTGCTCCTTCGTTTTGCACTGTCTTATTTTTATGCATATTATTATCTCTGCAGGTCTATCTAGGTAAGATAGGTGGGATAAACTCTCTGGAAGAGAAAACAACCAGAGCAAAGTTTCTGGGGGTGACATGGGAAAAGGGGAGGTGGGGGAAAGGAAGTGGTGTTAACAACAGGGATCCAAAATCAGTGGCAAGGAGGGTGTAAGAGGCCTGGTAGTGCTTGACCAAGGGCAATGTGACTGAGAATTACTGAAACTCAAATGAAGGCTGAACATGATAGCGGAACATGGTAAATAAAAGGAAATAGAGGAAAGAACTAGGAGACAAAGGGCATTTATAGAGGTCTAATACAGGCATGCATACATGCAAAAATACTTATCTATGATGATGAGGAAATAGATCTCTGTGCATAGGTTTAGTATCAAGGTAGCAAATGGACTTTGAGTCTCTACTCAAGTAATCTACTCAGTGCAAGAACACTGCTCTATTAAACTTTGCCCCAGCAGTAACTTTCTGGTAGGAATTAAAACTAAGAAGACTGTCCACCCCAGAGCTTCAGGTGCTAAGACCCCTCTGTTTGATGTAGTGCTCACAAGGAGTTGTTTCACGATTTTCAAAATGCAAGCCTAAGAGGGAGGGTGATGGACTCTGACAAAGTTTCACACTTCAGTAGTGAAATTAAAACAACTTGGTGGTGCCGTAGTTTTGAAAATATTTTTGAAATATTTACAATTGATAATATTTACAATTGATAAATTTTATTTCATTTATAATTTCTTTCTGTCCATGTGAAAAAAATAAAAGTTGTATTGACATATAATTCACATAGCATATAATGAAGTGGTTTAAATATATTAAAAGAGTTATACATTCATCACCAGAATCGATTTTAGAACACTTTCATATTTCTTGTACTCACCATTATTAGTTCCTAATTTCCTTCCAACTTCCCCTGCCATAACCCTAAGAAAATATTAATCCAGTTACAGTCTCTATAGATTTATGTACCTATGTAGTGCATTTTAAATTCAGTTTAAAAAATTGTAGCAAACCAATAGAGAGATCTTAGGGGCTGGCCCCAACCCCAACTACAGGGACAGCGCCCTGTGCCCCCAGAAGAATTTACTTTAGAGCACAGCACTGAAGCTACAGCTCAGGAAGAGGGATATGACTGATCAGAGCACACAGGAGCAAATGAAGGGGGAGGAAGAGAGTGGACACAACCTGGTCCAGGCATATTCCTGCTCAGAGCCACCAATGCACAGAGAGGAACATATGGTTGGCCCCACTATGAGACATGACATGCCTCACTGACCCATAGCCCTAAGGGAGCCAACACTGGAGACACAGTGCAGGAATTGTGCCCGATCTGACTCCATCACACCAAGGTGAAACCCTAATGATGTGCAACAGAGCAGCAAAAGAAGGAGAGCAAGAGATCCCCAGGGAATAACCAAAAATAGATTTGAGGGCCAGGATGTGGCATCCCATCAAACTTGACCAGAAAACACTCCTAAAGGTCAATACCCAGGAGAGGGGGAATCTGGGGAAAGGAAGTAGTGTTAACAACCCCAGGGACAAGGGAAAAACAAGTGATCCAAAAGCAATGGTGAAGAGGGTGTAGGAGGCCTGGTAGGGCCTCATCAAGGGCAATGTAAGTGAGAGGAACTACTGAAGCCAAAATGAAGGCCAAACATGATAGTGGGACATTAGGGAAGTAAAAGGAAACAGAGGAAAGAACTAGGAGGCAAAGGGCATTTATAGAGGTCTAAATACAGGCATGTGTATACGCAAATATCTTGTATATGATGATGGGGAA
>PVJH01004088.1:0-131050 GCA_004026705.1 Nesogale talazaci | reverse complement strand
GTGCTGGTTATTTATTCTGCTATGACCAGCAGACATAGAAAACTTGGATGGGTGTGGGGAGTGGGGTGGGGCGTGTCATGAAAGAAAAGAGTTGAGGATTGAGGGCAGCTTGAGAGGCAAAGATTTTGAGCAGGCATAGAACCATATAAAATTGCTGGGTTGAGAAAAATAGGAAAGAGAATAGTGTCAGGGAGGGTGGAAGAGCCATCCTCAGCAAAGAAGAGAAGGGCACAGTGAACAAACATCCCAAAGACTCTGTACTTGACTTTCATCTGGTCTGCTTCTCTTCTCCTAGAGACTTGACAGCTACCGTTGCACTTTGTCAAACCAAATTTTGCCTTATTTTAACTCAAGCTCGCAAATACTTGCTTGTTCACTTATTCAACACATACTGATTCAGTGTTTTTATATGCCAGATACTGTTCTACAGTTCTGGGATACAGCAGTAAACTAGACAACATCCTGCACTCATGACATTTGGGTGCCTGGGACAGGCAGTGGGCCTAGGCCATGTGTCAGGGACCTCATATGAATAAACTATGGCATCTATCCTCCTGGATCTCAGATCATGGCTTCTTCCATATTAAAACTTATCATTATTTTGTCTGGCCCACTTAAGAATATGACCCTTATACTACATAATTACCAAATGCCCTACAATTTGCAAACTGCTTTTGGTATCTACAAACTCATTTCTTATTCTGAGCAATTATTTATTTTAGACAAAACAGATATTATTATCGTTATTTGTAAGCTTAAGAAAACGACTATTCTCCTGTTAATAATCATATGCAGAATTCTGGATTTCTCTCTTTCCATTGCACCTCAGACCACCCTACTGCCTTTCCTAGATTCTGTCCCCTGGCCACAGTGGTGCAATCTGGAGTGAAGGGGCTGAGCATGTGACAGGCTTTCATGAGTGAGTACCAAGGGAAGTATGGTCTGGTAAGGAGGTATTTTGGGTTGTGACTGGCCACGATGCATCATTTCTGTGTCATGCAATATGGGAGAGAGGCATTATAGGATATTAAAATTTCCCAGAGAACATTTTTCCCTTCCACCCACAGACAACTTTTAATGTGCACAGATGTACAGCTTTCCCCCCAAGACACAAAAATGAGGCTGAACAGTGGGAATGGGTGTCAGTCAGAGGGAGAGGGACAAGCTTCCTAGCAGCCCTTTTTCTGGAATCTCTTCTTCCTGTTCCCAAGCTATGGAAGTGGGAGGGGCATCCCATCCCTAATCCTCATAACATAGTCCAAAGGGATCTCTGCCATCACAAACTCGAGGAGACGACTCCACAAACACCAAGCTTCTCTTTGTCAGGCCTTTGTATCTACACTTTGCTTCTGGCAGGTAGGCCCAGCGGGTTACTGTGATCCTTCCTTTATAGATGAGGAGCTGTAATGAGCCTGAGATGATCAGAGCTCTCTGGATGATGGTGAGGAGTTTGGAATGGAGTGGAGGCTTGAGTTCAAGGAGGCCTGGCATTTAAACCACAGGTTTTCTTTTCTCGGTCCCAGCCTTTTCCCAATGCATAAATGCTAAGGAGAAAATGGATTCAGTGAGACCTCTGGACTCGTGGTTGTTGTAGCTTTGAGTTGTTGTCAAGTGGATGTGATCACCAGTGACCCTCTGTGTTGCCGAGTAGAACTGCCCCACAGACTGCTCTTGACGGGGCTCTTTATGGAAGCAAAGGACCAGGCCTTTCTCTCGTAGGGCCTAGCATGGTTGGACAGCCAGAACCTTAGGCTTACACTAAAGTGACCAGATTTTAAGCAGGATGCCATTGACCAGGAGGAGGGGGGTGTTCTTGATGAAAAATTTAGTCTATATGGAGCAACAAAAATTTTCATAGAATGCAAAAATAGTATGGTAGCATATTTATTTTAATTTTAAAATGCCACAGGACGTTTTTAAATTGTTAAGAAGTGGAACATCTGGTGACTTAAGTGACGTCTGGTCACTTAAACAAGCTATTGGTGCCAACTAGGGACTGTTAGCTATATGCATAGACATAACTATCTACAAAGTTGGCATATAATTTGCTAATAGTGCTGTCTTGGTTTTCTTAGCTAAGTAGTTGGTAAAATAGTAAGACAGCAATTCTCAAGCTTGCTGTTCTTCTGAATTATATGTGGAACTCCTTAAAGACACAAAACTGTGTGTGTGTGTGTGTGTGTGTGTAGGGAGTGCTAGAGCACAGATAGTTAGACTATATATGATGAAATTGTGGGAGATGGAATGCAGAAATTCCTCATTATGTAACTAGGCATAGGTAGTAATATTAAGTCTGATGGCTAAACAAAAGCTACCTTTGATGTATATGGTTTGTACAAGTCTTCCCAAAGGTTATCCAGACATTATGCTTGTATATAATCATACTAGAACAAGGTCCTTATTTGATTGCACACATGGAACAACCAGGGATTGGTCGAATTTCATGATGACTTCAATCATACATGCTATGAATACTCTATTTTCTTTGAGTATGGTCTAGGTTTGTGAATACAATGTGATAGCCATTCTCTTACAATTTTTATGTTATGTGACAAATGTTAATAATTTTACAGATGGCATTAAGGTTCTTAATATCAGTTGATATATATATATATATCCCCTGAATGGGCTTGACCTAATGAAATAAGCCTCTTAGGAGAGAGAGTCTAGAAGTGCTCTCCTGTTGACCTTGCCTAAACACACTGCTGTGTGGTACAGAGAGGGGACTGCTATCAGGAGTGCTTCAACATTCAGTGCCTACGACAGGAAGGACCTGCATTCTGCCAGCATAAGAAACAGTATCAAAATCCAAAATCACCGGTCAGCATACAACCATTTCAGTATGACAAGGAATCAATATTATTGAAGGAAGAAGCTCCCGTGGCCTGGAGGCACTGGTAAGAAACACATCTCTGGAAATGGACAGAAACCTGGTGGCAATGTTTCAGTCACTGTGTGCACACTGGAAGTGCTCAGTCGCCGAGGCCAAGGAATTGAGAGAGCACGTTTATGTTGAAGGACTAAATGTGAGCAATCTATAAGTGTGTCCTTTCTAAAGAAAGATTATCCAGGGCTGAGCCCTGGTGGCATAAGTGGTTGAGTGCGGAATTGCAGCCCATGGGCTTGGCAGTTCAAATCCAGAGGCGGCTCTCAGGAATGGCACTGGGTAGCGCCCACGACCACCAGAGGCAGTGATGTCCCCCCCCCCCCCAAAGAAAGGTTATCCAATGGAATGTGGGAATTATCAAGCAATAGAATTAATCTGAAACACCAGTACAATTCAAGTTGAAGACAACCAGAAGAACAGTTGTAGCTGACACCCTGATGAGGTAAAACCCCCAACCAAAACAGTCCTTGAGTCAGATCTGACTCACCATGGTGCTATGTAGGGCTTCTGAGGAGGTAAATCTTCACAGAAGCAGTTAACCTCTTCTTTCTTCCTTGAACAACTGGTGGGCTTGAACTGCTGACCTGCCTTGTGCCTGTCTAAAGCTTGCCTGACAGCAGGACTGGGACAGCTACATTGCCAGGGAGCTGCCAGAAGCAGTATTCAGAAGAGAATATGTAACAAGGGAAGGAATATCATTGCTCATAGCAGTTGGATTTTGGCTAGAAACAGGATTTCAGAACAATCTTCATCTGTGTTTAATTGATTGTGTAAAGGTAATTCAGCTGTGTAAATCATAATATAGCAGAGGTCACTTTGCAAAGAATGGGAATTCCAAAACACTTACTTATGCTCATATAGAGACATTGACCAAGAGACTAAGAGTAATTCAAATTGAACAAAGGAATAATATGTAGTTTAAAAACAGAAAAGGTGTATGTCAGCATTTTACATTCTACCACATTTATTCACACTGTATGCTGAGCAAGTAATTCAAGAACCTGAATATGGAGAAGAATGTGGCATCGGCATTGAAGAAAGCATCATGAACATCCTGTGAAATGCAGATGCTACAATCTTGCTAGCTGACAGTAAGGAGGACTTGAAGCACTTTTTGATGAAGATCAAAGGATGCAGTCTTGTGTATAAAGAAAACAAACACAAAAATCACCACAACTGGACCAATAAGTAACTTAGCAATCTGTGGAGAAAAATGGAAAAGTTGTCAAGGAAGTCATTTTATTTGGATCCACAATCAATGCCCCTGCGAACCGCAGTCAAGAAGTGGAATGGCATATTGTAATGGGGAAAAAAAATCTACTACAAAAGACCTGTTTATCATGTTAAAAACAAAAAGCAAAGATATAACTTTGAGGACTAAGATATACCTGACTGGAGACATGCTCTTTGAAATAGTCTAATAGCCTGCATACAAAAAGCATTGGTGGTTTAGTGAGTTACGTGTTGGGCTGCTAACCACAAGGTAAACAATGTACACACACTAGCTGCTGTGCAGAGTAAGATGAAGCTGTCCATTTCTGTAAAGATCCATTGACTTTGAAAGCCTGGGAAGCACATCTACTCTGTCCTATAGACTGTGAAGAATCACACTGAATTTAGAGAATGATGTGTAAAAGGATTTTACCCCTTATACTTTTCAAAAGACTTTATGAAAGTTTGGTGTTAATTATTACTTAACTAGGTGGTATAATTCATCAGTAAATTAACTTTGTGTTGGGGGTTTTCTTTGTTGGAAGCTTTAAAATTACCATTTCAGACTCTTTTATTTATTATAGGACTATGCATATTTTCTATTTCTTCTCAGCTCAGTTCCAGTAATTATTTTCTACTAAAGCTATTAGCTAAAAGTGTATGTCTTTCTAGGAATTAAGGTGTCATGGTGCTATACATATGGTGGCAAATGCTTCTTCCTGTTAGACACAAGTGGTTTAAACCCACCAGCAGCTCTGTGAAGAGAGATGAGGATTTTTGCTCCTGTAAATAGTTGTAGCCTTGGAAACCAAGAGGTGCAGTTTCACTCTGTCTTTACAGTTTCTCTGAGTCAGAATCATTTCAATTGCTGCTTATTTTGCATTTGAGTTCTAGGAATTTGTCCATGTAATCTCAATTATCTAATTTGCTGACATTTATTGGATCATATTGCCTTAAAATTCTTTACTCTCTTTCTAAGATGATGAATAATGACTCTTATTTTATTCCTGATTTTAATAATTTGAATTTATGTTTATTTATGTTTCTTTCTTGTTTAGTCTAAGGTGTTTTTTTCTAGGTTTTTAAATTAGTTGACTTATATGAAAAAAACTTTCTTTGATTTTCTTTGTTGTTTGTATTTTCTCTGTCACTTATTTCCATCCTAAATTCCCTTTCAGTTTATTCTATGACCCATTTATTATTTAGGAATGTTTTATTTTTGCACATTTATGTCCTCTCCAATTTTTTCCTGCTAATGATTGATAATTTTCTTCTGAAGAAAATCTTTTGTTTAATTTTTAGCTTTATAAATTGATTGAAGCTTACATTATGGCCATATATGGGTAATCCCAGAGCTTATTCCAAGTATATCTGAAAAGATGAATATCCTCATGCTTTATGAAAGTCTGTTATGTCTTTTCAGTTTATAGTGTTGCATATGTCTGTTATTGTACTTATAATATCTTATTCATGTTCTGGTTATTTACTATATGCATTATAAAAAAATGAGGTATTGAAATCTCCAACAATTACTGTGAAAATTTTCCATTTCTTCCTTTTATTGTCAGTTTTTGCTTTATAGTATTTTTTTAAGTTTTTGATTTATGTTGCTAGTTGCATATGTTTATAATAGTTATAACTTTTTAATAAGTTGATCCATTTATCATAAATGCCCTTTTTGATATCTAAGACTAATTTTGGCCATAAAGTATATTTTGTCAGTGTTATGCATTGAATTGTGTCTACCAGAATATGAGGTGCATTGAATTGTGTCTACCAGAATATGAGGTGAAATCCCAAACCCTAAAACTGAAAGTTCATTTCTCAAATTATGGAATTGAGTTGGTTGTATATTAATAAGACTGTATCATTGTAGGGTGTGACCCCTACTTGAAAGATCATTTTCCTTTTAATTTTTTGAGTGAGAAATAGACTTCTCTTTTTTTGTATTAATAATATTTAAAAAATAATTTCATTGGGCTCTTACAGCTCTTATAACATTCCCGACATCATTTGCATGAAACATATTTGTATACATGTTGCAATCATCACTAGAAATAAACTTCTGTTGTGTTTGCTTTACTATACTTTTCTCTGCTGTACTAATTTTGTTGCTGTTGTTCCAAAAGTTAGGACAAGAGGTATTTGTGCAAAAGTATGGGTATTAGAAAATAAGACCAACATTCAAGTCAATATATGATCATATGTATGGTAAAAGTATTTCACTAAATGAGGTATTGCAAGATCTTAAAGGGAGCACCCTCACTGTATAGTCAGCCCATCTGGGAACACCAAGACCTGTTTGTCTAGGCTGCTATAATGTGGATGGGAGTTGGGGTAAATCAGAAGTATTATTGTTAGATTGGGGTTGATTATTTATCCCCCAAGGAGAAGATCCCTCCAGTAATAAATACATAGCCTTTGAATTCCTTGATAATATGTCAGACTGAGGAAAAACAGGTTCCTTTTTAATAGGTCCAAGAAACCATAGGTAGACCAAGGTCTGTCTGAGAAAAGAGGTTATGTCAGGGTAGAACTCTCTGGCTTGAGGAACGATGTCAGTTGATACTTTGGAAGCATCATTGTGGGGATCAAGAATAACAGATTACAAAATGCTATCAGCACAGCAGTTGCAGTGATTTGGGACAATATAGACACTTGAGGGATTTCCTTCAGTCAGAGGATTATGAGGTAGTAATGGACATTTGTTGCTTTCTTGGAATTTACATTTTTGATTGAACCATCAGGCATTTTTAACTTTAGGGAATGTGTCTTAAATATATATGGTCTAAAGATCAAGGTTCTCATATGATGAGCAGGCATGATGTAGTTTTATAATCTTTCCTACGTCACAGTGGAAACAGAAGAAAATACTGTCATTTGTGTTTGTCCTTTTCTCGTTAGCTGAAATTCATGACCCCCTCACTAATTGGATAACCACTGGGACTAGAGCTCTCAGGAATCCTGAAAACTCCAGGGGCATGTTGTACCAAGAAACTATTTCCTATTGATCTTCTCTTCTCTCAGTAAGCGTGCATTGGGATTGCATTTGGTGTGAAGGGAATGGAGAGAGGGCAACTATTCAGTAACTTACCTTTGCAGCAGCTTTGTGGTTCATACTCAGAAACTCAGTGAACTGATAATGATGGCAAGCAGAGGTTAAATCCTCAGCTCATCATCAAACTGGCAAGAATAAAGGATTTGTATTCAGTCACACAATGTGGAATGAGGGCAGCTCTTAAAATGATTGCTTGGGGTGCTTTCTTTCACACAGTCTCTGTCTATCTATGTGTGATAAGGTCTGCTCAAAAAGAAACTTTGGAATAGATATATAATAAATGAGACGTGCCCTTGGGAAAGAGGAAACACCTGTTTTCCCCCTCTCACTCCAATTCCTACCCATTAATTACTCAGGAGTATTTAGATGGCACACATCGAGAACACAGTGCCCCCTACACTTCCAAATGCATCCCAACACAAATCCCTTAGGCATTTTAAAATGAAAGGTTTTCTTCCGTTCCTTTGGCAAACGTGTTTTCCTTCATGCTGCCTCTATGGGACCATGGGTGTTCTGTTCTGAATGTACACAAACCCAGCTTGAAGAGCCTAATGCGGGAATGATTCATAGAAACCAGGGAATGCCTTTGCTTTGGACGATGCATGGATCTTGGCACTGCAAATATGGAATTTGCCCTAAATGCTTTACACTTCTGGCTTGTGCCCTTGGTAGGGAAGCAGCTGAGCTTTTATGGTGTGGCCGCTGCCTGAGTCACCACTCACAAACCTCCCACAACCTGGTGAAGATCGTCTTGTTCCTGAAGTGGAGAAAGTTGTTGGTACCCTAGAATACAGTGGTACAAGATAAACGGTTTTACTTATTTTTTAAAACTTTGTGTGTGTGTGGCATCACTGCCTTGGTGAGAGTAGGAAGCCCAGCCTTGCTTCTGGTGAGCTGCTGCTGGATTTGAACTGTCAACCCTGCGGACTGTAGTCCTGCACACAACCACTATGCCACTGGGGCTCAGCCTTAAACTGTTTTTAAAATAAAACAATTGCAGGAAAATCATGGATAAGAATATATTTAATAAGAAAGAAATGGACAGTGATCAATTTCTTAAATATGAACCTACTTTTAAGTGCCCTATTAATATCATTGTACCAAGGCATGTAATTTGTGAACATCTAATTTGTATCAGTGACCCTGGCCATCACAAACCATTTCTATCTGTGTCCTATGCTAAAGGTTGGTGGTTTGAACCCACTCCTGATGATGTCGAACGAGGGCAAGGCATCGCAGAGGACAGGTCTGGCAGTCTGATCAGACTCAAGAAAACTCTTTGAGATAAGTCTTGAACACGCGAGACTGCCAGCAGTCTTCAGAATATATGGTCGTGGGTGGGAGGCACTTTTATGCGTTTAACTGCCCGTCCCAGGGTAAGCAGCTTGAAACCATCGACTCTACTGGAGAAAGAGAAGGCTGGGTTTGGAAAACCCATGGAGCCGTCGCCCCTGGACTCTGCGGGCGCTATGAGTGGCAACCGAGGCCATGGCGGTACGTGCGGGTTTGTTTCTTTGTTAATAGTTGGTTTCTTTTGAGAATATATCAGAGTCTCTTTTTCAAAATGTATCGAATTTTGTGTACCATCAAGCCCAGTCCCTGGGACAACCACGGATAGAGTCTACCCTACTCCTTGATCTGGCTCTGAACAGGGGCACGAGCCTTGATGTTCCCCAAAGCATTCCCGAAACACACTTCCCTTCCTCACCCTGGAGTTGCCAGTACCTCTTTCATGGCTGCCTTCCCCAAACGTTTGAAAAATGTGTCTTTTCCACCTAATTCACGTTCCAACTTCTTACTCATACTTGGCTTCTTTCATTATTTTACTTTGGTGAGAGTGGAAGGTAATAATATTTTTTAATAGCCATATATACACCTTCCCACACAGGGTGTATATCCTGGTTACAAGGCCTGTAGCTCCCGCTTTCATTCCTTGAAATCAAGAGGAAAAGCCCGTAAGGCAGGCAAGACCTTCCGCGGGGCTACCGGAGGCCTCAGAGCACTTTGTTTGCGTGGCTTGGAGCTCTGGGCCCTCAGCTTTCAGGCTGGGCCTCCCTCCGCCTCCGGGTGGAGGGGACGCCAGCCGGCTGCAGCCAGACCCTGCTCCCTCACCACAAGCCCTTAATTGTTTATGAATTAAGCTTTCGCCAAACAAATCTACACGTTGTCTAAACCCTCCGCCCCCGGAGTACATTCCAGCCCGCCCACGAAAGTACAGAGTGGAGCAGCGCTATGAAAAGGCTCAGTGCATTCTTGGCAGAGTTTGTTGGGAATCAAACTTTTTCCCCCACCTCCCCTTTTCTTTTTTTAACCTTTATTGGCCGTTGGAACTGACTGTGGGATTGCTGCTGTTCCCTGGTAAACGGAGTCGTGGTCGCAGGTGTCCCCCCTGGGAGCCCAGGCAGCCCTCTCTCTGTCCTCGGCCTCCTGAGAGGCAGGACCCTTTCTGCTCCAGGGCGAGATAGAGACGCCAGGTAGGCATGGCTCCCAGAGGCTCCCGCCAGGGCCGTGCAGCAGGAAGAAGCGAGGGCCACACGGCTTGGTATTTGAGCGTCTTCTCATGAGTGGCCAGAATTCGTCTGTAAAGGCACTCGGTTAATTTCGGGCCTGCTCTCCATTAATTAAGGGTTTAGTGGCAAGTGCCACGGCGCTATCGGCCATGTTTAAGGTGACTCAACCCCTAGTAAACGGCTGGCTGATAACAAGACGCATCCATCTTCATTACCCGGCCACTCCTGTCTGACTTCGCTCAGCGTCTTCGGAGGGCTGTGCCTCTTGGAACTGAAGAATTAAACTTTTATCCAAACCAGATTCTGCTCTTTCACCTCGGCTGATTCCTTGAGTACTTCCCATTGATTTTACCTAAATGACATCTGATTCCCTAACATGGACTGGAGCAGGAAGCTTAACCTAAACCAGCCTGGCCATCTCCTCTTCTCGGCTGGAGAGTTCCAGTGGGTTCACACGCAGGGAAACCCTCACATTTATATTTCATCTGATACTGGGCTCAGGGTAGAAGAAATAGGTTCTGATTTTCCTTCTCATGAGGCTGCAGCGCCAATAGGACTTTTTTTTTTTAAACGAAGCCAGAGGAATACAGGAAATTAATTTTAAACCTGAAGAATAAATGTCCCTATTGATTTGCGTTTACTTTTGCAGTGTTTCTCTCTCTCTGAAAATATGTATCATTTGAGGTGATCACAGTGCCAAATGAAATAATTCCAACCGTATAAAGCGCTGTGCATGTCTGGCCTTAGCTGTTCAAACGCCATCACGCGGGCGGGCAGCACACGCTCAGCCCCCGCCCCCGCGCAGCGCCTCTGACCACATTCCTTTCCCATTTCGAGGCCCACGGTTGAGGCTGGGCAGTTGGAGCTGACATTTCAGGAGACATTGCTTTTAAAGAGAATTAAATAAGTACAAGTTTGTTTATCCTTCAAATGCTGAGTTAGAGGACGTATAAAAAAAAATGAGCTCCCCTTGACAGATGGTCTCTATAAGTAGCTGATTCCGAAAAGGGAGAGAGCTACCTGGCATGGCTGTTTAACACATTAGGGTGCTCGCAGGGAGAGTCGCCTGCTCCCCTGAACCATGGTTCAATTTTAAGCATCACTGGCGGGGATGGGTTATGGTAACTATGTTGGGAGAGCCTGATGCTCCCTGTGTGCAAGGCAGAGGGGAGGAGTAGGGGGAGGCGGCGCTGCCTACTGGAATGACAGCCCACGGGAGGGTATCTGAAAACCTGTGCACCGCTGAGCTGGCCCACTTATCACAGGGCGACAGTCTATACCACAGGCCTGCAGTGCGTTGCTGTGCATGGTGCATGCTGCCAACTGGCTTAGAAAATGCAGATCCCCCTCTCAGATAGAGAGAGCAGCTGAGTGGCATTCCCAACAATAGGTCGTCCTCAGCTTCGGGTGCCAGAGCTGGATCCCCAGCTGGGTCCATGGCACTTCTTCTTGGGAAGGCTCCTCTCTCTCAGTCCTCATCAGAAGTCCACTGGGCCTAACCTTTGGCTGGAGGGCCTCACCCCCTCTCCCAGGCTGGCAAGAAGACCAACTTGCTTTCCTCTCCTGATTATGGAATTAAATTCCATAGCACTGAGATTTCTTTATCTTTTCTTAAAGGGGGAGTTGGATTTGTGAATCATCTTCCCTGTTTTGCCTCTTACTAAACACAAAATAGAATTGCCTCCAGAGAAGATGGTGAGAGAGAAAAACAAAGCCCGTGCACACGAAGCTGGGCTTCTAACATTGAGTCATAAACTCATCTACATTATGTGTGAGTGAAAGAGACAATCTTAAGCTGAGGATGTCTTAAATTTCCCAGAATGATGAGCTGGACACTTGAAGTAAGAGCCCTTTGAAGCTAACACGCTGCAGGAGAAAGCATACTCGCTCTTTGAAAAAAGAGAAAGCCAGTATATTATGGTGGCACCAGGAACAATGGAGCCAAGGGAACAGGGTCAGAGCTGAAGGTTTCTGCTGGAAGGAAGCTGTACACAGGTATTTTAATTTTTTTATTATCATTGAGACAGAAACATTGCTCTAGGACCCAGAGTACTACATGCAGACTGCTAGTAAGAAAAGCGCTCAATTGTTCAATTTTTATTATTCAATATTGTGTTTTAAAAATTTGTTTTTAGGCCCTTCAGGTCAAGGCTACTTTTAAAAGGTTAAAAGCTATTCAAAAGGGTTACCATATCCATAAAA
This sequence comes from Nesogale talazaci, assembly GCA_004026705.1. Classification (NCBI taxonomy): domain Eukaryota; kingdom Metazoa; phylum Chordata; class Mammalia; order Afrosoricida; family Tenrecidae; genus Nesogale; species Nesogale talazaci. The sequence continues at coordinate 119,181 of PVJH01004088.1, read as the reverse complement.
GCAAATGAGATTAAGCCTAAAGACTGATGGAAGAAAAACAATAATTTAGATAAACTGCCAGCGCCTCGAAAATGTTTTGACTTTTACCAGGGAAAGGAAATTCAAAGAATCGTAGCTTGGATGTCATATCTAAGAAACCATCGTTAAATTTGAGGCAATTATTTTTGTGCTTCTTATTTGTTTGGTATGTTTTAGGCTGGACTTTGCCTTTTTTCCAGTTATGTTTTTTGAACTGCTTTGAGAACGGCAATTGCCCACTCCAACTTCCATCTGTCAACAATTGCCCTTGCTGGTTGTACATCTGTAACATCAGACACTACTGTCATGGGAAGAATCATGTTGCCTCCATCGAATGTCTGGCAAAGATAGCAAATTCTTGACATGATCTAGACCAGGTGGGCAGAGGGCGTTAGAAATGTGCCTCAAAGTCCTTGAGAAAAAAGGAATAAGCCTATGAATGTTTACCTCCACTGCTTGCCATGAATGGAGAATCTTATAGGGTGGTAGGGGTTCTGGTTAGCATGCTCAGTTGTTCATAGACAAGTCCACCCAGAAGCTCCTTGGAAGGACGCCCTGGTGATCTACTTCCACAAAATCAGACAACAAGACATAACTCTCCTCCAACACACAGGGGGAAGCCAACAGGGGATACTCAACAGCAAGTGGTGGTGCTTCGTACCAGAGAAGAGCAGAATTTGAACTTCCAGGATGAAGGGAGGCTTTGGAAACAAGCTGGGTTCAGTCAGGATAATGGAAGCCATTGCATACTCCCAATATAAAGTCACACATTCTTTACCCACAACTATTTGACCATGATGAGATGTCGGCTCTTAAGGAGTCTCTTCAATTTTTGATCAATGTATTGAAAGATAGGATTTAGTAATCTTGATATAGGTACCTATGGGCATCGGAAAACAAAACTGATCAAGAAGTGGGATTCCAAAGCCAGTGGTTTAGTCAAAGAGGTGCAGTGATTGAGCAGAGATTTATTTGCACATTTCAGGAACAGGAAATAGAACAGGAAATAGAACAGGAAATCTTTTGACAGAGAAGTTTAATTATGCTATAATATCTGCATATAATATATTAATTATGATATAATATCTGGATTTCACCTTGCAAAGTGAAAATGGTTAGAAATAATAGAGTGAATGCTTAGATTTCATTTGCATTGCCCACTTTCAGCACGGATACACATTTCAAATAGGTGAGGTCCGAAATTTCAATTTCATGATGAATAGTCCTAGACATATTTTGGTTGTTATATTTTATGTCAACCCAAACCTGTGTGAAAGTGCAGAGGTGGAGTGCAAGCTGTCTTTCAGGTGTTAGCCTGATGATGCCTTCTTGGACAGGGGTAACTCCTCTTCCCTCTAGCTTTCCTCATGGCTGGGACTCTGTATGCTCCAGCTGCAGCTCCATCTGGGTCACTGACCTCTCTGCATCTTGCCATGACCTTGGACCCACAAGACTCTGTATCCACTGGCCTGTGGTACTCCTACTTCGCACTTCACCTTTCTATGTCAGCCGCCTTTAGCCACATGAGTGTGAAGAGGGATCAGAGCTTTGAACTTGAGTGGGGCTAGGACGCGATGATGCCTTCTTAATAGAACACCACTTCTTGATATAAAATTCTTCTCTCTCTCTCTCTCTCTCTCTCTCTCTCTATATATATATATATATATATATATATATATATATATATATATATGAGTGTCACTGGCTTTACTCCTCGAGACCACTCTACCCAACACACAGATAGTTTGCATTTGTGAACCCCAAGAGGAGAAGAGCTGTAGTGAAGAGTTCTGCAATCAGGTCTCTTGGGGCAAATGACAAAGGAAATGAATGCCTCTGCAGAGAGTGAATGAGCAAACAGAAGCAAAGACAACAAAACAAAAGTGCAACGCAGGTTGGCCTTGGTGGAAGAAATTCTATGATATGAAAATGAAGTTTTACAGATGAATACATTACGGGGTGATTATTCATATTGTATAAGAGTCTTTAAAGGACTCCCCTGGGAGTTTTTAAAAGGCTGAGCACTAGTTCGTGTAATTGTTTGTGTGCAGATCATTAACTATTTGACAGGCAAGCTGGAGACACAGGTAGGAAGAGCCAAGAGGAAGGAAGAGCACATCAAGATGGTGGAGGATTCACTGACATCTGATGACCATTGAGTTTCAAGGAGAAATGTGACCAAAACAATAGAGATCAAAGCAAAAATATGATATTTATTTACAAAGCAGTTTTTTTTCTATTAGAATCTCCAGAGGGCAAACTTGGGTATAGTGACAGCTCTGCTACTTATTTAACTGTGTCATTTTGATAAAGTAAGACAACTTCTCTGTATACTGATCTCCCATGATTCTATGAAGGAGCCCCAGTGATGCAAAAAGTAAATGCTAACTTGCTAGTTGAAAGGTTAGTGACTTGAATCTACCCAGTAACTCCAGGGGAAAAGGACTTGTCAATCTGATCCCGATCCCTAAAGAGAGTTTTTTTTTTTGTTGTTGTGTGCTGTCCAGTTAATTACCACGCAAAGCCTACAAAACACTGTGGGAGAGTTCTACTTTGTCACAGGAAGTTGCTATGACATGAAATTGACTCAATGATACTTTACAACAATAATAGTATTGCATAAAGATTACATGAACACACATATTTTTATGTGTGTATATATACATGTGACTTAGTAGTGTCTTAGCAGAGAGTTATTTGTATGTATTAGTAAGATTATTCTGAACCAAGTTACCAAAACAGCAGGGAACACTAGCATGGCCATAAGTATGGAAATGCTTTCACCAAAAGGATATATTCTGTATTCTGAAACACAAAGGCACTGTTGAGAAAGTAGCAAATCTCATTGGCTTTCCAAGGAAGTCCATCTAAAAATCCCTCTGCTGTCAAACTCTTGCTATCGCTAGTTTTTTTAGGGGCTTTGATGAATGTGTGATATTGGCAAGCACATCTAGACAATCAACAATCTAGTACCTGTTGAATTTTCTCTTAAAAGGCTTTGACCTGCTATTTTTCCATTTGTACCTTTAGGATTAGTAGTTGTTGGTAGCTTCTGTCCCACAGTGATATCATGCACAACAGAACACAGGTTGAAATATAACTTTCTTATTTGTGGGAAAGGCGTCCTGGTGGCATGTAGTTGATTACACACTGGGCTGCCACCCACCAGCTGTTCCATGGGACACACGTGAGGCTCTCTAATCTTGGAAAGAGGTACAGCCTTGGAAACCCACCGCAACAGTTCGACTCTATCCTATAAGGGTGCGGTAAGTTGACTCAATGGCAGTGAATTTTGTTTTATTTCATTTGTAGGAATGAACACTTCTCACTTAGTTGACTTTGATTGGTTGTCCTAAGAAGCCAATATTATGTTTTATCTGGTATGTCTGTGTAAGAATTTCTAACTCAGAATGGATTTTAACTGACACCTGTTCAAATGGTTGCATTTGAGTTTAACTGATGCCAAAATCAAAAGCAACTAAAAGGGGCTCGAAAGCTGAGGTTGGCATGTGTGCCAATAGTAGAGAACTAGGAGTCTGAGCCCTGCCCCCATCCACTTGTTTACTTCTTCAATTGTGCTGGTCTGGCTATTGCTATGGCTCTGGAAGCTGTGCCCGTAGTTCAGGCTCATCCATTATGACCAGGTTTCACTGGAACTTGCACACTGAGATACACTAGGAACAAAGGCCTGGAGATTGACTGCCAAACATGAACCAAGGAAACACTATGGATCACAACAAAAGATTGCTCAATATAGTGCTTGGAGATGGGCCCCCTCGGCCTACTCCAATGGCCATCAAAGGGTCTCAAGCATGCCAGCAATCATGGAGATGATGCAAACTTGAGAAGGATTCTGTTATAAAGTGTGAGACTAAGCTGATTAGACAACTGACAATGAGATTGTAAGAGCCTGGCAAATGTCAGGAAGAACTTAAGTTAGCGTGTCTGAGGTGGACTAGATAGGGGCCAGTGTAATCTAGGCCTAGCCTTCCCATGTCAATTCAGACATGGCATACAGGAAGATCTGGATTGTTGTAAGAGTCACTTATGCCATTTTATTAAAGTATATAATACAATCGTGATTGCTCATTGTATTCGTATATGTTCTCCAGATGAGGAACCCTCTGGCAATGTCAGAAGAAGACTCACTCCTTTTGCTTGCCTCTACCCCTTTTAATTTGCACAAAAATATGCTTTTTGGTCCTCACACTTAGTTTATGTGAGTGAATGATGATGGAACTGAATAAGTAAATAGTTTTTAAGTGCATGAGATCAAATTACTTCCTCTTATAACTTGAAGTTCTTGACAGCTCTCAAAATACTATGGCTTTTTTTTCATATGTTAAGCAGGGTTGATCTTTACCCAGGCTCACAGCAGATTGCCAAATTATAAGTTTTTGATATATTATTTTTGGGGAAAAAATAGAGTCACTTCATGCTTTGGGGGGGCATAGCATTATCAATTTCAGAAAACAAAAACACAAAAAACCTGCTGATGCTTTCATCTCTAACTTAGGTTCTACAGAATAAGGGATAGAACTTTGCTTATGGGGAAATAGTTTAGTTGTCTTTGAACAATTTTTATTTACCCAGGGGCTCTTGCTTTGTGTCATTGCCTGCTATATGTTTTTAACAACAAGTCAAAGTTTGTTAAGAGTGCGTATTATATAGTTTTTCTTTTTTCTTTAATTTTTTTTTTTTTTAGGCATCACTGCCCTCAGGTGGTGGGAGTAGGAGGCCCCGCCTTTGCTCCTGGGAGCCAGAATTGAACCTCCATCCCAGTGGGCCGCAGTCCCATGCACAACCACTACGCCACCGGGGCTCAGCCTGATATAGTTTTTCAGAATGCAAACTGATCTCCAAAACTTGGCTTCTCTTGATATATTTTTCTTGATACACAACATTTATTGTTAATTGTCATAGATAGGGTCAGATTGCCTCATGAAGATCCCATGAGCAATAGAATAAACCATTGTGTGGTCCCATACAATCTAATGATCATTGACATGATTGAGTTCATTGTGTTCACTGTGCATTTTCAGTCGGTACCTTCAAATCTAGGAGTCTCATCTTCTAACACTTTGCTGTGCAATGCTCTGAGTGAAAATTCTGTGTGCAATTTTCTTATATTGATTGCCAGGCCTTTCTTCATCATCTAATTCTGAACAAGGCTCTGCAATCTGTTCACTATATGTGGCAGTATAGATATGTACAGTACTAGTGTTATAGCTCCCAGAGTCACAGTCTGAGTTAGTCCAGATAGACTAGAGGAACAAATTTCAGAGACACACATATAGGTATAAGGAAAGGGTTTATATACAAAAGAAATGAGACCCTAAGTAGGCATCCCAATCCAGTCTGGTGCAAAGTCATAAGTCCAATAATAACCCATATGCCCGAAATCAGTCTATAAAGTCTGCTTCCAACTCAGGAAGTCACAGGTCAGTGGGTGCAGAATTCTGGCGCTGGCAGGGGTCTCCCCATGGCTCCTCGCTTCCAGGGCTCAGGTCCATCAACAGCATGCCACTCCAGCTTCAGAGCTCTGTCTTCATCAGGGCAAACCTGTGTGGTCTCTCCACCAGCTCCTCCAGCCTCCCAGCCGCCGAAATTCTGTGTTGCCTGTGGTTAATCAACTCTCAAACTAACTCCCAACAACTGGGGAAGATAGCTTCTCATCTTCATGAGGGAAATACCGTGAGATTTCCCTGGAGTCTCAGGTGAGAGCCATGCCCACACAGAGGCCTCATCGGCTACTCAATAGCTATCTCCAGATTAACAGGCCAGACTCCACCCCTACATTTCAATCATAAAATTAACATAAGAACATGACTGCCACACAGTCACACTAAGCTACCATATTATGACAAGTTGACAGACAGATGGTGGTCATGACAATTATTATTGAGGAATTTATTTGTGTAATTTGTTAAAGACCAGTGTGCACTTTCTTTAATGTCCCTCTTTATTAGTTGACAATAAGCTCCATTTCCATAGGGGCCATGTCTCCCTGGCTCCATGTTGTAAACATAGTGCTTAGCACAGGAGGACATGCAAAGCAGATGCTCAGAAATGTTGCTGAATGCCAAGAGATACATAATAGTAAAAATACTAAATTTATTTTGCAATGCTCAAATATGAGGAAATTACATGTCTATAGAATATAAAACTCAAACCAAACTCATGACCATCAAGTTTATTCGGACTCTCAGCTACCCTGTCGACAGGGTCGAAGTGTCCCTTTGAGTTTCTACAACTTTTAAATCTTCACAAGAGCAAAAAGCCTATTTTTCCTTCTGAAAAGCAGTTAGGGGGTTTGAACTGCCGGCCTGGCCTTTTCAGTTAGCTGTTGAGTGTGCACCCATTATGTTACCAGAACTCCTGGTCTCTTTATATCTCCAAAATTGAAGCGTTCATTTTTAAAAGTGATCTATGTAATGGTGGAAACATTCCAAAAGACAAAATGAAGAGAGAACTTGATTTCTGACTGCCCCCTCCTGCTTTCCACCGGTTTCCAAATGTAATGGCCTTTAACTGCCGCTCCTTTACCTGTCCTGGTATTTCCCATCTTATCTCAAAATAATAAAACTGTATTGTAATTCTTGACTTTCTTAAGACTAAAGGTGGTATTGATTGATTCCAGATGAAAAATGAGAATTTTCACACCTGGATACTTTCCTCCTCCTTACGTGTTATTGTCTTACGTTCTGATTTTTGTCAGTTGCGTGTTTTTATGTTACGTTCTTTTAGTTTCTCCAGTAATTCTCTTTAGTACTTACTGTGATATTTAGCTTATGCTTCTCAACCATCTTCTGTAAAATGACGTATTCTCCATCTACCAGGTGAAATGAGATCAAATGCCATCTTGTCTCCCCCCTCTGACTTATATGAGTTGTATCATTATATTTCCCATTTTTAGAGATTACAGAAAAATATTATTATTTTTGGTAATTTACAGGTTGGTATTAATACATTTGGTCAACATTCCATTATAAGAGATGGCAAAAAATAAAATTAAAAAAAGACATGGCATATGGTGATCAAGAAGCAACAGTATTGAGAAAGGAAGTCTAAGTTGGGCTATAAGCATTGGTTAAAAACAAGGCTTCAGAACTGATGGGATACTCATGGAAATGTTTCAATCTATAGAAGCAGTACAAGAGATACTCATCTATGCCAAGATCTTTAAAAGATAGCTCTCTCGCCAAATGATGGGAAGAGATCTATATCTGTGTCTATTCTGAAGAAAGTGACCCAACCAACTATGGAAATTATTGAAAAAATATCATTAATATAATATGCTTGTAAAATTTTACTGAAGATAATTCAAAATGGGTTGCATAAGTGAATTGGCAGTCATACAGGATTTACAAGAGGATATGGAAGGAGGGGATAACACTGATGACTTCAGACGAATCTTAACTGAAAGGAGAGAATATATGTAATGTGCTTACAGGGATTTGTTGACTATAAAAGGCATTTAACTGCCTGAATGATAGCATTTTATGGCTATGAGTGTGAAAATAGTAATTCCAGTTCAGTAAAACCTATATATAGATCAAAAGGCAGTTTGAGTGGAACAAACATTTGAGAAGGTGTTCAGTGTAGTTCTACCCTTGCATCATCATACTTACACAATCTGTATGCTGAGTAAATAATCTTAGAAACTGGACTATAGGAAGAGAAACATGCCATCAGGATAAGAGGAAGATTCATTAACAACCTGTTATATGCAGATGCCACAACTTTGCTTGCTGAACAGTCAAGAGGACTTGAAGCACTTACTAATGAAGTTCAAAGAATGCCACTTCAGAATCCTCAGAACCAGATCAATAGGAAACATCATGACAAATGGAGGAAATATCGAAGTTGCAAGGAATTTCATTTTTCTGGGACTCCCAGTCAGTGCCCATGGAAATAGCAGTCAAGAAATCCAATGACACATTGCATTGAGATAATCTGTGGCAAAGATCTCTTTGAAGTGCTTTAAAAAAAATAAAAGAACAGAGATGTCACTTAAAGACTAAGATATTTAAAATTTCCTTCTGTGCCTGCAAAAATGGAACAAAATGAATAGGAAAGCTGGAGAAGGAATGTCTTTGAATTAGGGTGTGGGTGAAGAATATTAAGCATACCACGGACTTTTTGAAGAATGAACAAACCTGCATTGGAGGAAGGACCATCAGAATGCTCTTTGGAAGTGAGAATTAAGAAGGCTTAATCTAATGTACTTTAGACATGTCATCAGAACAGAACAGAACCCGGGAGAAACTGAAGAGCAAAGGTTGGCGTAAAAGAGGAAAAAAAACCTTTGCTCCTAGGAGATGGAGTGACAAGTCTGCACCAACTCAATGTCACCTAACAACATGATAATATTTGTACCATTTACAATTCATCTCTACAACTCTAAATAAGTATTTCATGAATAGGTTGGTTGAAAAATATTAACATCTCATAAGCTGTGTTTAAACATTATCATTTCATTACACTAATCTCTCTCTCTGTTAGAACCATGTGGCATGATTAGGTGAAGAGTGAAAGCAGTGTAACTCCAGAATATTGCAGATACCAGTCAAAAGCATTAATATATGTATTTCAAGAAATCCTCAATTTAATCGCCCACTTTGATTTGCTTCATATTGCACCATGACTTTTTTTTAAAACAGCTGTTGCCCCATGCATTCTATCATCTTCTTTAACCTACCTCTAATGACTATAGAGTTATTTGACAGGGTCCCCTGGTTTATTTTAAATTTGTAATCATTATTTCTTGGTTTACTGTTCATCCTGAGTTTCTTGCCATGTATTTCTGGGTTATATTAAACTATTCTTTGATTCCTTCTCTTCCTTTGGAATTACTTTTATTTTTTTTCATATGGCTGGAATATGTTCTCATAATAGTTTTGTGTATGTGAAGGTAGGTGAAAAGTGAACTTTATGAATTTTTCATGCTTAAAAATGTTCTTATTTTTCACTTATGCTTTATTTATACTTGCACATGGTACATATCTAAAATTGTAGCTTAGGAAGTGCACTATGGTCTTGGTGACAATCTGATGGTCATTTATTTTAGAGTAATGCTTGTTTTTCAGTTCTGAAAGTCTTGAGAGACTTTCCCCCTCACTTGTGTTATTCTGTAATTCTAGAAATTTTAGTGCAGACATTTCCCTCTTGACACTTAATGAATCATCTGAATCATTGGATATTTTTCTAGTACAAGAACACTTTCTTATCTATTTTCTTTTGTTACATTCTTCATTATTTCATCTCTTTATTTATATTGCCTCCTAAAGTATCTTTTTGAAGATACAATATATTTTGTACAGAGCTTTCTATTGTATGTGTTTGTGTTTTTCAAATTTCAATACATACGTATCACCTAAGGATCTTATTAAAATACAGATTCTATCAATAGTTTTACAATGTATCAACAATGCTGCATTTCTAATAATAGTGATAATACTGATTCTGTTAGTAAACAGACTGAATTTTTAATAGCTTGGTTTTGCATTATTTAGCATTCCTTTCATATTTGTCTTTCCATTAATGGGAGCTTTATTAATTTAAGCCTACAAATTAAATTGCGGTCTGCACTCAGTTATGGTATTGTTCAGACCACTGATTAATATGTTGATTTATTATTTATTTATTTATTTATTTTAATTGCCCCAAATTCAAAGCAGTCTCTTTCTAGAGAGGCAAAATCACTTGGTGTGATTCTTTTACCTATCACCTTCCAAACTCCCACAAAATGACTGAGTGGGAATCTGAAAATAAGGTCTAAAAGACTCTCCTGGTGGGATTTGTCAGTTTTTCAATTGCCCCATGGGGGATAAAGTGAGCCATCTCGGAACCAAGAACTAAGAGCGTCAGTCAAAGTGCCTCCGAGACCCTTATGTGAAGCAGTGGCAGGAGTGGAGACTGTGCAGAAATAAACTGGTGAATACAGAGATTATGAACCGGATGAGTAGGTTTTCTTTGTCCATGGAGCAAGGGAAGCTTCTTTGAGGAATGGCACTGCTATAGGAGTTTTATAACACTTGCCCAGGCAGAGTAGCATCTATGCGGCCACATGGCTAAGAGTCAGGGAAACACACACACACACACACACACAGACAGAGAGAGAGAGAGAGAGAGAGAGAGAGAGAGAGAGAGAGAGAGAGAGATGTCTACTAGCATGATGGATAAGAGGCATTGTGGACAGACTAGTGGAATCCTAACCATTTTGTAACTCATTAGCCTCCCTAATAAACTCCTTAATTGTGATGATCATCTTTGAGTCCACTAGGGAAGAGGAGTGCTGGAGGAGGGGTGGTTGTGTCAGAATAAAGGAGAGTGGTGGGTGGAGATGATTGACCATCACCTTGGACTGAAGTAGAGTGGGGTACTCCCCAGGTGAAGCTGGGGGAGGTCGGTCATAGCCCCCATGTAACTTTTGCACTAATTTTCTTTTTCAGTCATCTTGAATCTACGACAAGACAGAAAATTATCAGCTTTGTCTTTTGTTCCTTTCATTATCAGTCTTTTGTTTGGGGAGGGGGGATCAGCGTTTCAATGTTATTCACCTTTGTCTTTCTGTTCCTTAAGCTTGATTTCTCTTGAATGTTTGGTCATCCTTGCCTAATTAAAGTTATTCTTTTTTTTTCTCTAAAATGGGCTTTATTCTTAGCACAAATAATTGATATGGGTATCCTTTAAGTCCAAATAGACCATTTTCCCCAAAGATTCCAATATTGGGAGACCTGGCTGCAGATGCCACTGGGGGTGATTCTCCTTCATCAGTGATTTTTTATTTTAGTAAATGAGTAGCATTGGATATCATAATTTCCCATGAACTCAGTTGCTCCACCTATAAGAGAAGAAAAGGCGATAACTAGCTCCGCTCCTCAGAAGTGATCTTCCAATATCAGTCATTGATGCAGTCTCTCCATATATTTTAAGGAAATAATTCTCACCTTGATTTCATCTTTTTTTTTCTGGATTTTGATTTGTCATTAATTATGCTAGGATTTATCCCACCTGCTCTCTGTTTCAAATCTGATAACATTAAACCCAAATCCTAACATTTTAGGTTTGTTTCAAGAGTTGTCGTGGATTGATTCATTTTTATATGTGTATTGTCATCTCATGAATAAAAACCATGACCTGGGCCAGGTGTACCTTAGTTCTCAAAGTGACACCTTGCTCTTCAATACCTTAACGAGTTCTGTGCAGCAGATTTACTCTGTGCAATCTGTCATTTGAATTCTTGACTGTTTCTTCCATGCACACTGACTGGGAATTCATGCACATGACATCCTTGGTAACTTCGAGTTTTTCCAATTGTGGAGTTATTTTTTTCTCCTTTACATTGAGTTGTAATCCATATTGAAGTCTGTAGTCCTTGAACTTCATTACCTAGTAAGACACCACATACTCATCACTTTCAGCAAGCAAGGTTGTGCTATCTACAGTTAGTAGCCTTCCTCCAATCCTGATGTCCCTTTCTTCATCTTCATGCTAATCCGATTATTTGCTTAGCATAGCGATTGAAGAACTATGGTGAAAGGACACAAGTATGAGATATATCTTTCTTGATTTAAAGCCAGGCAGTTTTGCCTTGTTCTGTTTCAATGCTGTTCTGCGTGAATGAAATGTTTTAGAGTTGCCATTCTTCTCAAGGCTATATATAGTTTGTTAGGCTCCACCCATCTGAATGTCTGTGCAAGGTCAGTAAGACAAAAAGAAATATTTTTCAGGTATGCTGTGCTTTCAGCCAAGATCCACCTGATATCACCAATGATAACCAGTATTCCATGTCAAATCCAGCTTGAATTTCTGGCAGCACCCTGTCAAGGCACTGCTGCACCCATTGTTGGATGATCTTCAGTGAAATTTTATTTATGTGTGATAGTAATGATATAATTCTAGAAAGTCTACATTTTGTGGAGTCATCTTTCATTGGAATGAAGGTAAATTTGGTTGGTTGATTAGCTGTCTTCCAAGTTTCTTGGCATAGGTGAGTGCTTCGTTAGCTTGTAGCAATCTTTCAGTTGGCGTCCTGTCCACTCCTAGAGCCTTGTTTTTCATGAACACCTTCAGGACACCCTCGACTTCTTCCTTTGTTCTCACCGGTTTTTGCTCATATGCTTCCTCTTGAAACTATTGAAAACTGATAAGTTCTTTTTGACACAGTGACTCTGTGTATTCCTCCCATCTTCTTTGGATGCTCACTGTATCATTAATTATTTAGCCATAGGAGTTTTTTTCCAATAATGTTATTGGGGGCTCTTATAACTCGTATTATATTCAATACATCATTTGTATCAAGCACATTTATACTCATGTTGCCATATTCATTTCCAACTATTTTCTACTTGAGCCCTTGGTATAAGCTCCTCTTTCCCATCCCATTTTTTTAAAATCATTCCATTGAGGGCCCATACAACTCCCATCTTGATCAACAAACATGTCAATTGTGTGCATACCACATTTGTACACCTGTTGCCATCATCACCCCGAAACATCCTCCCTCCACTTAACCACCCATACAAGCTCCCCATTTTCCCTTCCTCCCCCAGCCCCTCACCCATGAACCCTTACATTGTTATTATTTTTTCATATCGTACTCAGTCCGATGTGTCCCTTAACCCATGTCCCCGCTGTCCATACTCCAGAGAGATCATAAGTAGATCCCTGCAATTGATTATCCCATTCTCCTCCATATTCCCTCCACCCTCCTGGTATCACCACACCCACCACTAGTCCCGAAGGGATCATCTGTCCTGAATTCCCCATGTTTCTGACTCCAGGGTGCATCCCCTGGTCTAGCCAAAATTGCAACGTAGAACTGGGATCATGATAATGGGTGGGAGGAAGCATTTGAGAACTAGAGGAAAGTTACATGCCTCATTGTTGTCACACTGACCAGCTCCTATCCTCCCTGCAATACCTCTGCGAGGGGATGATGCTTCACCTGTTGATGGACTTTAGGTCCCCAATCAGTACTCCCTCTCTTTTTTTTTAGGCATTACTGCCCTCTGGTGGGAATGGGAGACCTAGTCTTGCTCCTGGAGAGCTGCTGCTGGATTTGAACTACCAAGCCAGTGGGCTGCAGTCCCACACTCAGCTACTATGCCACTGAGGCTTAGCCCCTTCCTCTCCTTTATAATATATTTTTTAGTTCTTTGATGCCGGACACCTGCTTCCTTTGAAACCTTGGAGTCACACAGGCTGGAGTGCTTCTTCCTTTTGGACTTTGTTGTTTCTGATTAAGCCTTTAAGACCCCAGACACTATATCTTTTGATAGCCGGACACCATCTGCCTTCTTCACCATCTTTACTTATGCACACATTTGTTTTCAGTGATAGTGTTGGGAAGGTGAACATAATGGAATGCCAATTTAATAGAACAAATGGTTCTTGAACTGAGAAGTACTTGAGTGGAGGTCCAATGCCCATATGCTTTCCTAATACTAATCTTATAAATATATGCACATTGATCTCTTTCCCCATTGTTCTATATAAATAGATTCACCTATGTACACACCTATATTTGGACCTCTATAAATGCCCTTTATCACCCAGTTCTTTCCTCTATTTTCTATTACTTTCCTCTTGTCCCACTCTGTCAGTCCAGGTAGACTAGAGGAACAAATTTCATAGACACGCATATGGATATAAGGAAAGGGTTTATATACAAAAGGAATGTGACACTAAGAAGGCATCCCAATCCAGTCCAGTACAAAGTCATAAGTCCGATATTAACCCATATGCCCGAAATCAGTCTACAAGGTCTCCTTCTGACTCACAAAGTCACAGGTCAGTGGGTGCAGAATTCTGGCGCTGGCAGGGATCTCGCCATGGCTCCTCGATTCCAGGGCTCAGGGTCCATCAACAACATGCCACTCCAGCTTCAGAGGTCTGGCTCCACCAGGGCAAAGCTGTGTGGTCTCTCCGCTGGCTCCTCCAGCTTCCTGGACGCTGCCAGCTTGTCTTTTCCATTACTTGTCGCCTCTGAGACTAACTCCCAACAACTGGGGAAGATAGCTTCTCATCTTCATGAGGAAAATATCGCGAGATTTCCCAGAAGTCTCAGGAGCAAGCCATGCCCACATAGCGGCCTCATTGGCTACTTAATGGCTATCTCCAGATTAACAGGCTAGACTCTACCCCTACATTTCAATCTTAAAATTAACATAAGCACATGACTACCACACCCACCATCATGCTCAGCCTCTATTGAGGTTTCAGTATTTTCTCTCTGTTACATTACTCTTGATCAATCCCTATTGTGCCTCTAATACCCACCTTGTCACTGTTTTTGAATCCCTTGTTATTCCTTTGTCTCTGGACTAGTAAACACCACCGCCTTTCCCCCTCCTCCATATCTCTCTTGTTCCTCATCCCCCCCGCTGTCTGGAACCATCAGTCCTATCATTTTTGCCTTGATACTGTTCATCCAGCCTATCTTTTCTAGATAGACCTGGAAAGTGCAAAATATGTACAAAAAACACATGCATCCTATGATGAAGCAACCGAAGAAACTAAAATGATAACAACAAAGAAACCCCAATGTCCAATATGTATATATTGTAAAAAATATCTAATTTCTACAATGTATATGTAAAAATAATAACAAAATAAAAAAAATCTAAATAGTTCAGGATCTGTTTTTTGACCTCCAGGAGTGCCCCCCAGTTGAGTCTGATGGGGTGATACGTCCTGGCCCCAAAGTATCTCCTTGGCACTATATCTGGAACTCCATACTCTGTTGCATACCCTTAGGTTTTTGCCATGGTGTGGTTCAGTAAGAGAGGGTATAGTCCCGATCCTGTTTCTCCACTGTTCTCCACTGCAGAGCCTTGGGTCAGTGAGGGAGGCTGTATTTCATAGTGGGGCCAGCCATATGATCCTTTCTGTGCATCGGCTGTTCTGAGTGGGAATATCACCCTAAAGACTTGGTGGGCTGAGATGCACTCCATTTTTTCTTTCTCCCCCTTCATATATTCTCGTGTGCTCTGGTCAGGCATGTCTCGCTCCCCAAGCTGCAGTCTCAGTGCTTTCCTACAAAGCACACTCTCTTGGGGAAAGGGCAGCTGTTCTTGTAGTTGGTGTTGGGCAGTCAGACTCCTCCTCTGGTGCCCCACTCCATGTCATCACTCTGCATTCACATCCTGGAACACCAGATTTAAGTTTGGTCTCTCTTTTCCTGTGAAGATAAAAAAAAATATGCTCCCCTTGGATGGGTTAGTACCCCATTCCCTCTCTACACATCACCATCTGTCCCCCTTTCCATCCCACCCCACTAGTTGGCTACCATATGTAGCCCTGGATTTGGTCTGGCCCCTGCCGTACTACCTGGGCCTTCCCCCAGAATTTTCTGTGTACTGTAACTTTTTCCCAATGCCGCTTTTACATTTTTAAAATATTATTATTAAGCTTAGCTCAGCGGACTCATGCTGTACATGTCCTTTTGCACTTGGCTACTTAGCATAATTTCCTCCAGTTCTTCTCATGTGGTTGTGTGCTTCATGCATTCATCACTGTTTTCCAGCGATGCATAGTACTCCATTGTATGCGTATACCACAGCTTTTTAATGCATTCATCAGTTGATGGAAATTTGGACTGCTCCCAATTTCTTGAGATTGTGAACTGAGCTGCGATGAATGTTGAAGCACAGATGTCAAGTTGTGGATTGTTTCTTGGATATAGACTCCATTGGGGGATTGTTGGGTTATATGGTAGCTCACTTTCTATCTGTTTTAGATATTGCCAAATCTATTTTCATAGTAGCTACAGTACCACCAGTAGTGGATAAGAATTTCTATCTCCCCACAGCCTCTCTAATACTTGTCGCTTTCTGATTTTTTGAATTGGGCTATCCTTGAGGGTGTTAGGTGGTATCTCATTTTCTCATATTTTTATTGGCCATTTGGATTTCTGCCTCTGTGAAACTTCTGTTCATCTCCTTTGCTCACCTTCTAAGTGGTAAGTTAGCTATCTCTTTTTGGAAACTATCAGGTCATTGCAGATTCTAGTAATAAGGTCTTTATCTAATTTGTCATTGCTAAAGATCTTTTCCCAGTACATCTGCTCACTTATTACTCTCGTGGTGAATTCTTTCGATTTACATGGGTGTTTTATCTTCAGTATATACCACTTGTCGATTATTGCCTCCTCTGTGTTTGTATCCTTCCTTATTTCTGATAGCCTATGTAATCCCTATGCCAGTGTTTTCAGGTTGGTCCCATTCCCTCATTTATGGCCCTAACAGTTTGGGGTTTTACTTCAAAGTCTGGGATACATCTTGAGCTTATCCTACTGCATGGGGTGAGGTAAGGGTCTTGCTTCATTTTTCTATAGGTAGATATCCATTTTTTTTTCTAGCACCACTTGTTGAAAAGGGCATCTCCTTTGCATTTGATATTTTTTGGGCCTTATCAAAGATCAGTTGTCTATAGGCTGATGTTTTTATTGCTGGGTTTTCAGTTCTTTTCCATTGGTCTGAGTAACTATCATTATGACAATACCATGTTGTTTTGACCACTGTGGCTGTATAGTATGTGCTAAAGTCAGGTAAAGCAAGCCCTCCCATGGCGTCCTTCTTCTCGAGTAGCTCTCTTCTAAGAAGTCTGGACTTCTTTCCTCTCCATATGAAGTTGGTAATCATTTTTTTCCATTTCTTTGAAGAAGGAAGAGGGCTATTGTATTGGCATTTCATTAAACTTATATAGAGCCTTGGGTAGAACTGTCATCTTTACTACATTGAGTCTTCTGATCTATGAGCATGGGATATTCTTCCATTTATTGAAGTCATTATTGGTTTCTTGTAATAGTGTTCTGTAATTTTTGTCATATAGATCTTTTGTTCTTTTAGTCAGGTATATCCCTACATATTTCAATTTGTGCTTGGCTATTGTGAAGGATATCTCTTTTTTATCTCCTCTTCTGTGGTTTTATCTGATGTGTATAGCAGTCCGACTGGCTTCTGATTGTTGATCTTGTATCCTGCTACTCTGCTATACTCCTCTTTTGTTTTCAGTACTCCCTTTGTGGAATTTTAGGGGTTTTCCATATCATATCATCTGCAAATTATGATAATTTCACCTCTTCCTTCCCCAGGTGAATACTTTGATGTCTTTGCTTTTTGCTGCTAGCTAAAACCTCCAGTACAATATTAAATAAGAGTGGGGACAAGGGACATTCTTTTTCAGTAGGATTGTGTTCATCTTTTCTCCATAGATTATCATGTTGGCTGTTGGGTTTTCATATATAGCTTGTGTTTTCTTGAGGAGTTTTCCTTTTACTCCTATCTTCTTGATTGTCTAAAGCAGAAAATGTTCTTGGATATTGTCAAATGCTTTTTCCACATCTATTTATATTATCATGTGGTTCTTACAGTTTTTCATTTCAATGTGGTGAATGATTCTAATGTACTTTTGTATGTTGAACTACCCCTGCATCCCAGGTATGAACCCCACTTGGTCATGATGTTTTATTTACTTTTGTATTCTATTGGCCAGTGTTTTTTTGAATTTATTTTTTTGTAGGCCTCACTGCCCTCTGGTGGTCGTGGGAGTCACCCAGCACCGCTGGATTTGAACCGCCAAACCTGCAGGCTGCAGTCCACACTCAACCACTTACACCACCGGGGATCAGCCCCTTTTTATTTATTTATTTTTTAATTTTTTTTTGGCCAGTGTTTTATTAAGGATTTGGCATTAATATTCTTTAGGGATATTGGTCAGCAGTTCTCAATTCTTGTGGGATCTTGGCCCCATTTTAGTAGCAGTGTTATACTATCTTCATAGGTGTTCAGGAGTTTGCCAACTTTTTCTATGTTTTGGACGAGTTTGTGTAGGATTGGTGTTAGTATTTACTTGAATACTTGGAAGAATTCTCCTGTAAAACCATCTGGTCCAGATGGTTTTTTGTTGATAATCCTTGATAGTCTTATCTATTTCTTCTATTGAGTCTGTTGAGATTCTTGACATACATTGAGGATAGTCTAGGGAGGGATTGTTTTTCCAAGAATTTGTCTGTGTCTTCCAAGTTGTTGAATTCATTGGTGTACAGACCTTTGTAGTACTGTGTAATTATCTTTTTGATTTCATTAGGGTCAGTTGTGATGTCCCCTCTTTCACCCCTCATTCTTGCTATTGAAATTTTTCCCCTCCTTTCTTTGGTTAAGTCTGCTAGCGGTTTGTCAATTTTTTTTTTGTGGGCATCACTGCCCCATGGTGGGAGTAGGAGGCCCAGTCTTGCTCCTGGAGAGCTGCTACTGGATATGAGCCGCCAACCCTGTGGGCTGCAGTCCCGCACTCAACCACTACGCCACTGGGACTCAGCCCGTGGTTTGTTAATTTTGTTAATTCTTTCAAAGAACCAACTTTAAGCAGCATTAATTTTTCCATTGTTTTCTTATTTTTCCTCTCCTGAATCTCAGCACTGATTTTTTTATTTCTTTTTTTTTTTTGCAATTATTGGGATTGTCCTGCTGACTCTGCTCTAATTGTTGTAAAATCTGTGCCAACATATCTCTTATGAGACACTCTTCCTTTTTCAGGTGTGCATGTATATCTATGAAACTTCCTCTGAAGACTGCCTTTGCTGTGTCCCATAAGTTTTGGTATGTTGTGCTTTCATTCTCTGGTTTCTAGAAAATTTTTAATCTCATCTCTGATCTGGGCTAGTATGCACTCCATTTGCAATAGAGAATTATTCATTCTCCAATTATTTTCTCTAGTTCTCTTCATCTTCCTTTTTTTGATTTCCAACCTTATGATACTGGTCTGAGAGAGAGTTCTGTATGGTATCAATGTGCTTAAATTTATGCAGATTACCCTTATGTCCCAGCATGTGGTCTATCTTCGAATATGTTCCATGTGGTGTTGAAAAGAATGTAAATTGTTTTTTATTTGGATGAAAAACTGTAGATATCTACCAAATCAAATTGTCTAATTGTAGTGTTTATATCTCTAGCCTCCATGTTGAGTTTCTTTCCCTGTGATCTGTCTTTCTCAGAGAGTGGTGTACTGAAGTCACCTGATATAATTGCTGAGGCTGTGATTTCTTTTTTTATGTTTTGGAGTGTTTGGTTTACGTATTCAGCAGGTCTGTCATTCGGGGAATGTATGTTTAAAGTGCTTGCTAGTTCATTGTCTGCCCTTCCCTTTAGCATTGTATAGTGTCCCTCCTTATCTCTTTTTATAGTTTGCACTGACGTTAATTTTATCTGAGGTTAGGATTGCTACACCTGCTTTTTTTTTGAATTGCTGTTTGCCTGGTATGTTTTTCTACAGCCTTTGATTCTCAATTTTTCCCCCCCTCTGGTCTTAAGATGTGTCTCCTGTAGGCAGCAGTTTGAGGGGTTATGTTTTCTAAGCCACTCTATTAATCTCTGTCTCTTAAGGCCTGAATTCAATCCATTGATATTCAAGGTTATTACATCTATCTGTGTATTTTGTGTTGTCATTTTATTCCTCTTGTGTTGGGTGTTTTTCTATCTCCAGAGGTTGTGTCCATGTATGTCTGTGGTTCATTTTTTTCTTTCTTCCTTCCCTGAGCCAGAGTTATCGTGGGGGCTGTTATTCCTTTGATGATTTCTGGATAGCATGGTTCTGTGTGTAAGCCTCTTGTATGTGCTTGCTGATTGTTGTTCTTCTGCCCCTGATGGGTTGGTGAGGATCTTTTGTAGGGCTGGGGTCCTTTTAGCATATTACTTGAGATTTTCCTTGTCTTGAAAGACTCTCACTTCTCTATCAATTTTGATAGATAATTTGGCTGGATAGAGTATTCTGGGGTTTGCATGGTTTTCCTGCAATTTTCAGAATATGCTGCTCCATTCTCTTGTCTTCTTCACAGTTTCCATTGATAGGTCTGAGCATATTCTTATCTGTTTGCCTTTACATGTGATTGCCTGTTTTTCCCTAGCTGCTCTCATGATTTTCCTTTTCTTCGTAATTGAGTAGTCTGACAACTATATGTCTTGGAATTTTCTTTTTGTAGTTCAGCCTAGCGGGTGTTCTTTCGGCCTCCTGGATGGCTGTCTGGTTTTCATTCATTAAGCTAGGGAAGTTTTCCTCCAAGCATTTTATCACTGTTTTCGATGTTGGTTTCCTTGATGCACCTTCCTCCCATAGACTGGTAATTTGAATGTTGTTTCTTTTTATAGCATCAGACAAAGTTCTAAGGTTTTCTTCTTCTCTGATAGACTTGTTAGAATTTTTCTCACATTTATTAATTTCCTCTTGTGAGTCCTCTAGGTCACTGGTCCTGTTATCAGCCTCCTCCATTTTCTGGGTGAAATCTGAATGTTTACTAGTAGTTTTTGTTAGCTCTCTCCTTAGTTCTTATATTTCCCTTTGGTACATGGCCTTTATCAATTCTTCCTTCTTCTCTACTGCCTCTTTATGACCTGTATACATCTTAGCAACATTCTGAAGATTTCTTTCTGTGGTTGATCAGCAGCCACATTTTCTATGACTGCCATTAGGTCCGGTTGGTCATCTTGCATTGGATTTGGTTTCTCTATTCGTGGCACTGACTGTGGAAGCAGCTGTTTTTTGTTTGATTTATTTGAATTAGGTGGCATTTTCCTTGGTGTTTCAGAGCCCTGGGTTTTCTCTTTGGGACGCTGGTGTTGGATTTTCTGTAGGCTGCCTTTAGTCCACTGCGTTGAGGGGTTGTGTTTCCCCTTTGTCCTGCTGTAGATCCCCTCTCACCTTCTCCTGTGCTTTGTAGTATAGCTTCCCTCAGGTTTCCTCAGGAACTGTTTGCAGTTGGGCAAGTTGTGAGTCTGGTGCAAAGTTGACCGAGTTCAGGGGAGTGGGTTTAGGGGATGGGTTGGGGGTTGGGTGATCTGATCCTGGGCATGCGGCGGCAGGGCACAAAGTCTCTGGCTACCTTATGGCATGCCTGGGTGCGGGCCTCCTCTGTGGGGAAGGGGCTGGTCGGCTGCTCCGTTTTGGAAAAGCATTTCTAGGGTGGGGATTTGGGGGGGGGGCGTGCAGGTCTGCGTGGAGTGTCCCCAAGGGACCCCGGCACCCTGGGGTGGGGAGGACTGGCTGGTGGTTTGCGCTAGCGCTGATGGAACGCGAACCTCTCGGCCCTCGGTTGCAGAGCGTGCACCCTGAACTCTGCCGCAAAAGAAACTGCAGTATCCATAGGGAGTGCTGACGTCTGTGGGGAGTGCTAGCAGGCAGTTCCAGCCTGCTTCTGGTTCAGAGGGGTCTCTGAGCCTTCTTGGGCATCAGCAAACCAATTTGAGAGCCGCACCTGGCTCCAAGTCATCCCCACTCACCGATCTCCAGGAGCTCCAGGCACGAGCTACCCATCTGGGTGCCACCTTCTCTGAGGTCCTCCATAGGAGTTTTTAATATTGAATTTAATATTAACTTTTAATATTGAGAAATTGAGGCTTCAGTTTTTCTTCAGTCATTTCAGCTAAAAACATGCTGAACATGTTCTCCCTTTTGATTTTCTAACTCCAGATCTTTTGCACACTTCCATGTAACACTTTCTCTCCTTCAGCGGCCCTTTGAAAGTTTGTGTTCGGCTCTTTAACTTCCTTTCTTCCATTTGTGTTAGCTTCTCTGTGATCAAAAGCAAGTCTCAGAATCCCTTCTGACATCCACTTTTGTCTTTTCTTCCCTTTCTGGCTTTTTAAGGATGCTTTTCTTTGTTCACAGCTGATATTCTTGACACCATCCCACAACTCAGCCCATCTTCTCTTATTAGTGTTCAATGTCACAAATTTGTTTATGAGATGCTCTCAAAATTCAGGTTTGATATACTCAAAGTCAGACTTTGGATCTTGTGACCTTGTTTTAATTGCCGTAACCTTCAACTTGAACGCATATATAAGCAAGTGATAGTCTGTTGACCTCCATCCTCATTTTAGCAGCTGATATTGAACTTCTCCCTGATCTCCTCTACAGATGTAGTCAACGTGACCTTCATTTATTCCTTTTGGAGAAGTTCACAAACATAGTCACTGTTTGCATTGTTGAAAACAGGTATTTGTGATGAAGAAATAATTATTGATCTTCCAAAATTCTACCATGTGATTTCAAGCTTTATTTCTATCATCAAAGCCTCCTTTTTCTGCTACTGTTCCTTCCTCTTCTCCTCCATCTTTGCATTTCAATTTTCAATAATTATTAATGAATCTTGATTGCATTTTTGATCAATTTCAGATTAAGAAGTGGTTATGATCTTCAATTTCTTCATTACCAGCTTTCGTGGCTGTTTGTAAATTTGAATTAATTTAAATTAAATTAATCCAGTTGTATTAAGTGCATTTTCTTATATTCTTATAGACAGTGTCCCATCACTGACAGCATTGTACTTCAAGATAGATATTTAAATCTGTGAATAGAGAATACTGGAAAACAATCATTACCTTTGAATTATGGTGCTTCCAAAGAATATTGAAAGCTTCTTGGACTAGTGAAAGAGCAAAATAATATGTCTTGGACCAAAGTCTAGCCAGAATTCTCCTTGGAAGCAAAGGTGTGGAGACTTTATCTCACATGCTTTGGGTAGCTTCTCATGAGAGACTAGTCCCTGGAAAAGGACATCATGCTTATTAAAGCAGAAGGGCAGCAAGAGAGAGGAAGAGCCTCAAAGAAGTTGATTAAGACCGTGTCTGCAACAACGGGCAGCATAATAACAATTGTGAGACTGGCACAGGACTGTCCTTGTGTCTGCAGAGTTTCTTTGAATCAGAAATGACTCGATGACATCTAACAGCAACAGGAACATTGTCTTCTCGTTGGAAAATTTAGAAAGCAAGATACAGATAGATCTGATTCATCATATTGAGTTAGGAAAAGAGACAGTTGCCTTAGAATTACTTTAAGTTGTTTTCCAAACTGAACTAAAATTCACCTGCTTGTTCAAAATGCACAAACCTAGCTATAAATAGGTAGATGCCCATACATTTTCCTCAGATTATGCTAATTATTCTATAGGCATTAAATTGGATAGAATTGTGTCAAAGGTCTTAGATGTTTCTGAATTGTGTGTCCCCTGCTACACTTTGTAGTGTCATTTATCTATAGAAGAGCATAAACATACAACAAGGCAACTATCAACCTAAGAAGACTAAGACAAATGTAGAAGTTACAACAGAATTTGAACTGGCTAATAATTGACTGCAGGGTGTTAAGCATTTTCCTTTTGGTTGAGCTTGAACAGCACATCCTTGGGTTTTTCAAGAGAGTAATTGACATCACCACAGAGTCAAGAATGAGAACATTTGTAGATCTGTGAGAGTGGGCAGATTCTTAGATCTCAGGAGCTCCTAATTTTGAAGGCAATAACAACTGTTTCCAAATTAATGACCCTCTTTTGGGAGAAAAGACAGTGAATACTGAATACTTTTATCTAGATAAGTTTTAAGAGAGTCATACAGGGTAATAGTCATGAATAGGGGAAAATTTATTTATCTATGAGTTTTATATCAAACTAACATTAAATATGTACTTAAAATGTTTGTGGAAAATTTGATCTTTATTTGTTATTATTTTAATAGCATTATTATCCATTGCTTTTCAGACATCTTGAAAATTCAAGATATCTACATTTTTGCCTCACTTCCTCATTTTTGTTCAAATTTTGGTGTCATTTAGATGTTTCTACTCACACAGACAAATGATGCCCAATTGAAAATAATTAAGAGTCATTTTTTGGATGTCAACTCATTTCTTGCTACACATGTAGAACATATGTGTAAATAGTTTGCATATATAACTGAAACCTGGTGGTGGCTGCCTCACTCCAGATTTTAAAATTAAATTTAAAATTCATTAGATAAGCTAGATCAATGTTATAAAATAAAATGAAACAAGGACAAATGCAGGTGTTATAGTTAAGAAGGAAAATAAGAATCTCCCACAATTTGCAGTTGATGAGAAATATTAAGGAATAAGTGGATGAAAACAAAAGATCAAGAGACACTCAGAGTCATTAAATGATTCCATCCACTGAGTATATCATTTGATGTGCCTTCTCATACCTCATGGTATATAAACTTCAATTGCTGACTCTTCTTGAATGATTAAGCATTAAACTATGAACCAAAATGTTTGTTGTTAGGGGCTCTAAGAAATAAAAGACCTACTGATTTGCCCTTGTATAGATTACAACCACTCTTTTGGGCAGTTGTCTCTTAGAGAATCACCATGCATCACAACAGACTCAGACACACAGCATTAGCAATGCATTACAAATTCACCATTGGGTCTTCAAATCTAAACCCTCTAAAATCTTTTTAACCCATCTTTTTAGTTCATTTCTGTCTTCTGTTGTCCCCTTGGTATTTTGTGTATTCAGGTGTAGCCAATAGTTGTTGCGTGCCTACTATCTAGCAGACATTATAAAATAACAACTTTCTCAAAGGGCCATGACCTCAATATAATTATTCTTATTTTACCAATTGAGGAAGGAAAGGCCTTGAGAGAACATGTGAATTGCCCAAGGTTACACAATCAGCAAGTAGAAATTTCAGATTTAAACTACATAATTATTTGTTTGCAGTTCTTTTCCACCATAGAGTGCTAAACACGCCAAGAGCAAAGGGAATATCGAATTCAGCTCACAACTCAAGCAGCTGCACACTGGCTGGCACATGGTCAAAATAGATTTGTTGAATAAATAAATGAATGAATGAATAAGCTACTTAGTGTTAGTGCCTAAAAGATGGACTACATTTCAGGTTTAAGTCATCTACTTTTCCCACCCCTTACATGCAACACTCAGTAGATAATCATTCGCTGTTCTACCTCCATGTTATTCAAGAAAGTAGTAGTAGGTTTGTTAATGAGAGTGATGAAGATTGGGACCCTGAATACAATGACAAGGCTAGGCTTGCTTATAGGATAGGAGTTGCTAATACTTAGGTTCTAAAGAACATGTGCTGAGAAATAATCAGTTTGTTCTTTTGTAGATAATTATTCATTGTTTATATATCAGGCACATAATGGATATATCTCATCAATCATCATGGAGGCAATAACATGTTACAAACATTTTTACATATATGCCCATATTATATTGTTGCATAGAAAGTTAGTATCTGACTTCAAGTGACTTTCAATATAAAGCAGGACACAAGAGAGAGTCATCCATAATGGCAGAACCAGGTAATGTTTGTGTAATTGCCACAGGAGTTAAAAGATCATGTGTCCTGTGTTTAAGGAAATTCTCTAAAGGATTAAGATTGTTGCTAGGACTTAGAGAAGCTTTAACAGGTAGCTCACAATGTTTGGTAGATATTCAATGTTGACTACTGTGCAGCATTTGAAGGTTGACGTTTAGAGGAAAACACTCTCCACTCAGTCATTCATTTACTCAACACACATATGAGTGCATTATATATACTAGAACCTCTTCTATACATTGGCATATTGACAATTGCCCTAGTTGGGCCTTTCTCCAGTTATATTTACATTATGTTATAGTTTTAAACAAGAATTGAGCCTAAGGATTAAGCAAGATTTCTAAAGATCATGAGACTATCCATGCCTTTTTGTTTAACTTCTGAAGTAGCATTAACTACCAGAGACAAATAGAAACATTGCATTTTAGCCATGTGTTTTGTTCAGGTTCCAGAATATTTACCAAAATGACAACAGGCGAAAACCAAATGTATCACTCAGGTGCTTTCCTTCACATGCATGCTTCCAGATCCATGGCAAACTACCACATATAAGGAATTAAAGCTGTACATTAAGAAATAAATTGACAATTAGTATGGATACTTCTTCCAGGTTTATATTAGATCATAGCTAGAAGAATGGTAGATGTTGACTTAATACGTTTATATAGAAATTATCTGTCATTTGGGGAGAATTGGAAAAAGATTACAAAGTACCCATTATGTAGCCTAGGATAATCTTAAGGCAATCACCAGAATAATTATCCTTCCAATCAAGGATTTCTCAGGCAAGATATGAGAAGGGCAGCTGGTGTTTGGATGACCTTTTGAAACACAGTGGGAGAGGATCGATGAGTCTGGAAGAAGTGGGAAAGTCCTTAATCAGTCCTGAGATATTTGCCAGTATAGCCTTTTTACCCTAATGTTGAATTGAGAATTGGCACTCCAAAGAAATTTAATTACTTATTGTACCAACAACATTTGTAGATGATCAAGAGAGTTACAGATGACTCCAAAACACATAGATTTATTAATATCTATCTCGTAGAAAGTAATATTTACTTTATATAGAAAACTGTGATGTTTATGTCAGTCTGTTATGTCTTGAAGGGAACCAAATACCTGACAATTGAAACAGGACTAAAAAGTGGGAAAAGCATATTGCAATTCTTATTTGTGAAGGGCAGAAAGAAGGATTGTACGTATGATGAGTCCTTGAGGAATGCAAATGGTTAAGTGTTTATATACCACGTGAAAAATTGGTAGTTTGCATCTGTCTTCTAAGAAAGGGCCTAGGGATGTACTTCGAAAAGATGACAACCATTGAAAATGCTGTCGAGAGCAGTCCTATTATTCTTCAACATAGGGGTCACTATGAGTCAGAACTGACTTGACAGGAACTGGTTTGGTTTGTCATTTTAGATGCATGAGGATGGAACTGGAAATATTTGCCTTGGGTTTCAAAATAACTGCATGAGTTATGATTGTTGGGGAAGAAATAAAGCGAGATGGGACCAACTGGCTTAATTTTTATTTTTGCTTTGTTGTAGACCTATACAACAAATATTCCAATTGTTCTTTTCCTATGGTGGTTACTTTCCTCTCTTCTCACCATAAAACTGGGTTCCGAGTTCCATTCTATGCAGTCTACCCTTTCTTCTGGCTCTAAAGAGACCTAGCACATAGAAAGTGCTATTCCTGTTCCCTACTTCACCATCCAGAAAGGAGAAGCTCATTGCTTATGCTGCAATTTTGATAACCTAACTGGCAGAACAGTTATTCAAATTTTAAGCTTCTGAATGCAGCAAGATCAACCTGGCCTATCCACATAAATAATTTTGACATGATAAGTATGCAAGAGCGATGATAACCGATAAGTGAAGCAATTACCTTGCTTTTTTGGATTATATTAAATGAAGATTCTGATAGAGTAATGAAAAGAGACAAAGCAGACAAAAAGTCGGCTGCAGAGCTTTTGGGCACCGTGTTATCTCTATTATACCATATTGAAATAGAGAAGCTATCACCAATCATGCATTTCTATGTAACTTCTGGCTTCTAACAGTGAACAATGAATAAATTGTCACAAGACAGTAACTGATAAATTGGGATTGGCAGTGCTTTTTAAAAAGCATAAATAAACTTACTAGTCACCTTTCTCTTCCTCAAAGCAGTTTTTAGGGGGCTTTGGGGAGGGGCAGTGATCTATTGCAACTTAAGGCCCCTTTGAATCCTACCTTTTTCCTCCCCCACTTCTCTACTACTATTTTTCAGTATAGCAATTTTAAGGAATCAAGATTGTGTTCTGGCATTAGTAGCAAATTTCATAGTTCTTTGGCCCTCTTGATTTAGTATGTAGCTTGAGTGTCTAGAAATCATGATAATTCCAAGCTGGTCTAAAGCGTTTATTTTTGATAAAGCAAGTCTTACAAATAAAGGTGAGTATAGAAGATAGACTATATTGAGGTTCATGAGCTTTATTTCCAGCAGACAGAAACTACTTTAACAACACAGAAATTCTTTAATGACATCCAGTCCTGTGTTCACAAATTGTTCAGAAACAATATTCTGCTAGTCAGAGAAGGGAGCAGTAGATACCACTAGCATCCTAAACCTTTTACATTACTGGGGCCCTTTGATGTGAGTGAATGAAGCTTTCCAATATGAATCATGGTGTGCTAGGCCAGGTTCAGTAGAGAAACAAATCCAGAGACTCTCATATACGTATAAGAAAGAGCTTTATGGGACTGAGCCCCGGTGGCGTAAGTGGTTGACTGTGGGATGGCGGCCCGCGGGCTTGGCGGTTCAAACCCAGCGGCGGCTCACAGGAGCAGCGCTGGGTAGCTCCCACGACCACCAGAGGGGAGTGATGCCCCCCACCCCCAAAAAAGAAAGAGCTTTATATCAAAAAGTAAATACATATCAAGCAAAACACCCCAGCGCTGTCCAACTCGAGTCCATAGGTTTGATACCAGTCCATAAATCCAATTCCTCTTCAGACTTACAAAGTCACACACAGAAACATCACAGACCAGTGATTGGAGTGTCATGTGGACCCAATGTCAGTGGATGCATCTTCCAGGGTTTACCCAGGCCTCAATGTGGTTCAGATAGTTCTCTGTGTGGCTGGACAACAAAAAGGTAAAGGCAGAGAGATGGGGGCAGGGAGGTCCCTAGAATCGTCCTTATCAGTAGGCCACACCCAGAAGGAGACATCAACAGGCTGTTGACCTAATTGGCAGGCTAGACTCCATCCCTACACTCTACAGGAAATTATGTTAATGACCACAAACATGGTAATACAACAGTCTGTCAAGTATTCATGCCTAATAGGTTTACAGGTTGGATGGTGTTATATTTATTTATCTATATTCTCATAGCAGATGGTCAGTGCGATGAAAGTTTCGGGCTTAAGAATGAATAGACTTCGGCTCTTCATAGGGATGTCTAAGCTTGTTGTTCATAATAGCACCCCATCCAACCAGGTGCAGGAAAGAGCTGGAATGGGAAGGTGGAAGGGAGAAATCCAAGTCTCAGTTCGTGCCACCAGTTAGTATTCGTGGCGCGCCATTAGGCAAGTCAAATAGATTCTCAGAACCTCATCTTTCAAATGAGAATCATGTAGTTTAAAGTGTGTATGGAAATAGTAGAATTCTGTAGATGGTCAGGCCCAGTCAAGTGTTACCTAAGATGAATCTGGAGGCTGAAAATTTTCAAGGGTCAGAGAAAGGGCAAGCTCAACATTGCCATTTGCTTTTTCAAGAAGGCTGGACTTTTCAGGCCAGGTGGTAACCCCAAAGCCAACCTTGTTCCGTTGCACTTACGAGCCCCAGAGCTAGTAGCCACTGAATTCATTTTGACTCGTGGTGACACCTTGTGTAAGAAAGTAGAACTGTGCTCCACCGAGTGTTCTGTGGCTGATTTTTGGGATGTAAACCATCGGGTCTTCCTTCTCAAGTGTCTCTGGGTAGGCTCAAGCTTCTAACCTTTCAGTTAGCAGCAAAGTATATGAATCACCCAGGAACGCCAATGGCAGGATGAGTTGATTTAATTCCACGAAGCCTAGAGTGTGGGAATTAGCATCATTAGTCTTCTGCTCCTCTAAGCAGCATCATTTATTTCCTCTCTGCTTAACAATGCAAAAGCAAGCCATTCACATGGCCACTTTTCAAAATGAAAGGGCCAATAAAGTTATTAAAAGCTAATCACATTTGATTAAATTATTATCATGATGGTGTTTAAAACACCATTTGTTCTATGTTTATCAAGCTCCGGTCTTACAGCATTAGTGAAGAATTTGCCTTTTAAGATTAGAAAAACAACAGGGAAAGGAAGCTCAGGGCCTGCCATGAAGCCTGGACCCTTGATTGTTTTTCATGGGTTCTTCATAACAAGCCTGTACTGTCAGAGCTCAGACCTCCAGGCTCCCAGTTGCACAAGTTAATGGCAGTTGGGCTGAGAGAATCAAAGGGTGTGGGGGACAGAGGGAAAGTGCAGAAGAGGAAATGTTGATATTGCTAACCCCAAAGGAAGGTCTGGTTTTATATTTGCTTGGCAGTGGTGTCACTTTACACATTCAGCTCGCTGACATCACAGAACGATTTGTTACTCATCTGTCTTCTAAGAGGTATAATTCCCCCCCCCCCCGAAGTGAACAAGAATTTGTTGTTAGTGTTACTTCAGTTTTAGATATAGAATATTTTTCAATTTTTACATAGTTGCCACTGGTCTTGCCTTTACATTTTAGAAACCAGCTATCACAGTCTGTTGAGTCTGTGAGCTTGGGCCTGAATAGTCATAACCAAAAATGTACACCATCAGATACACACTAGGTAGGTGCCACCCATGGCATATTGCCCGCTGTGAGGACAGGGGAGCCCCTGAAACCACATGCACACAATTCTGACCATTACAGGATCCCTAACATTTCCTCAAGCACTTTCCAACCCCCAGCAAGTGAAGGTTAATGATTATCCTACCCAGTGGTGTTTCTGAATTGATTACAATTGGTTGGTATCTGTTATACTGGAAGTTAAGACTTAAATATCCTGGTATCTATTTTGTATGACCAAGTGTAAAAAATGAATAGAAAGTCATCTTCTGTCTCATGGAAATGAATTTTAGTCTATTAAAAGTCTGGACTTAAAAGAAGTCCAGACAAGCCTAATGGGATTCAAACAAGAAAATGTAGGAGACTTTAATACTTTATATAGGTGAATTCTATTTGTAGTTTTAGAGGATCCAGAAAAAAAATAAATTCACTGCCTTTAAGTTTACTCTGACTTGTAGCAGCACTGGGGGTTGCTCATAGGGTTTCTCATCACCAAGTCAGAAGTTCAAAATCACCAGGCATTCTATAGCAGAAAGATGAGATTATCTCCTCTCATAAGGAAGAGTTAGCAGTCTTTGAAACCCACAGGGGTTGTTCCACTCCGTCCTACACAATCTCTGATGACAATGTGGGTTAGGTGCTGGGCGCTAGCCTCAAGTTCAGAGGTTAAATACACCAGGTGCACCAGAAGAGAAGGGTAAAATTGTCTGCTCCTGTGCAGATGCACAGTTTCTATACAGGGTCTACTGGAGAATCTGCGTGACAGGGTTGCCATGAGTGGGAATTGACTGTAAGTAGTAGATTTGGGTTTGGGTTTCTCGGTGTATTTGATAAAGACCCATAAACCTACCACTCTGGATGGGAAAACTGAAATCAGAGGATCTTGTATGCACTGGCAAGGGTTCTTGAACAAGCCAAACATTCTGCATACATCTTTGGTTACTAACTTTACGATAAACTGGGGCCATTCTCAAAGACCAGAGTGTGACTTTGTCCATATTTAGAAACACTGACATGTTTATAATAAATGCCATTAAATCAACATTAAGTCCAAAACATGATCTCATGTGTATCAAAGTATGACTATGCTCTGTAATGATTTCAGTGACTTATTTTTCATAATTACAAGACCTCTGGGGTAGACTGAAACCTTAAACCTGCCTGTTAGTATTCAGTTATTGCTAACTCTTTGCACCACTCAGGAAAAACTTTGGAAAAAATATGCTTGGTCCATGAATGTCCCAGAACTTGGGGAAACATGTTTCCAATCAACCTAGAAAGTATCCCAAGATTATCCAGCATGCAAATTGGCAGCATCTCTTATGAATTATAACCATTTTGAGCCTTTCTTACTTGAAAGAGTAAGCAAAGTAGGGGCTTCTGGTGAGACAATAGGGTTGTGTCATTATTGAACAAATGCATCTGGAGATTTCAATTTGGGAGCATGAACAGGGCAACAGAGACATTACTGGTACAAGTCTTCTTTGATCTAACCAGCACCTCATATTTTGTCACATGGAAGGCAGTAGGTGTGGTGATAGTTGAGAGAAGGGCATAGGTGGTTTGAAGAAGTGGGCAGAGTTTTCTCTACTACTGTAGCATTTGCCTTCAAGTGGTCATGTTTCTTATCCTCAGTGCCTATCACACTGTGTGCACTGAGCAAATATTTGTTGAGAAAATAAACCTTTTCAGAGGTAAAATGTTAGAGGTTCTTTGTTCACACTTCATGCTGGGTCTTCTCCTTGGAATGCTTTTCTTTTCATTCTCTCCATGCCAGTTTCTTCTCATTCTTCATTTATGTATTCATCAAATATTTACTGAGTGCTTACTGTAAGCCAGCAGCTGTGCAAGGCACCAGGATCCAGCAGGAATAAGACCTGATTCAAATGTCACCACCTCTGAGAAGCTTTCCCTGCATTTCTTGAGCAAGGGTTGCCTCATACCTACGTTCTGTTCTACCTTCTCTGTAACTTTGTTAGTGTATTCATTACATTGCATTTTAAGTAGCTGTGTCTAGTTCTTTCTTCCTCCCTAAATTGTGAGTTTCTTAGGGGTGAGGAATAGATCTTTCAGGCCCAAGAGAGTGGCTATATAAAGCAGTCAATCAAAATATTATTTATGACAGTGATAGATTGATTGCAAAAATGACTCAGACTTTCCATCCCTCACTGTAGGTATAGCCAGATGTTTTTTTTTCAGCTTCTCCCATAAGTAGGTGGAGTCTGTTTTCCTCACTCTTCAAACCTGGACTGGCTTTGTCACTTGCATTGGCCAAGAGAACATGATGGAAATGGTAATGTGCCAAAGCTGAGCCTGTGGGACAGACTGACAGGCACAGGTCTGATATAGTTTAATGGATGATGAGAGTTTCGCACCTTAGTCACCCTTGTCTCCTGAGAGGATAGCCATTGAAGGCTTTACATGTAAGTGATGCTGTCCTCAGCTATCTGTCTTCAGCCAGCTCATCATCTGAACACACATAAGTGTGCCCAATTTGAAGAAATAAACTGAGTCTGACCCGGATCAGTCAACCCTCCATAGACCCATAAGAAATATTTTTCTAGGGCTACTGAGTCTTAGGTTAGGGTGATTGGTTTTGCCTTAATAGCTAACTGTTATCATGATACTTTTCCTTTTAATATTCTTTTATTATTATTATTCCACCTAGACCCAAAAGTTGTATATACATTTTTTAAGCATCATTTTTCTCTGAAGCAAAGCAGTATTTTCTTTCTTATGTTAGCCACTTCCAATCTTGACCCAGGTGAATATAATGAACTCACTAGCTGTTAGAAATGGAGATGACGTTAGTGGTTATCTGGCCTAAATGCCCCAATTGCTTGAAAAGGAAGCTGAGGCAAGAGAAATGCAACCAACCACCGAGGAGGTACACTGGTTTTCAAAACCTATCTTGATATGGTACTAAAAAGACCAGGGATTCAAGGAGCTGAGGCACATTTTTCAGCTCCCAATTAAACCTTGATAACTAGTCTTCCTTTCTCCTCCTCTTCCTCCCTTTCCTCCTCATCCTCCTTCTTTTTTGTTTTAAATTATGGTTGGCACAAAATTTTCATAAACATAGTCAAACTTAATGAGGAATGTTATAAACATCCAAGAACAAGGCTATCTAATTCCTTCAATTACTAAAGAAATGCAGCCTGTGTATTTTCTTCTGTGCATTGATAATGACTTTGGACCCTCAGTGTAGGTGAAGTTGATGCCAAGAGTTCCCCAGCAGACAACTGCATGTAGCTGCACACTCCCTCCACTTGAAGGTTATTATTCTTCTGCAACACCAAATTCCTTAACTGGCTACACAGGTAAACTCGGACAGAGGACATGATCACTCTGAAGGTCGTATTAGCAAGAAGAATTGCACTGACTGCTGGATCCTGAGCATCTTGGATAGCCAAAAATAAAACCAACCTCCAGCCCAGATATGCTACAATGTGTATTATTTTCCTACAAAAAAGATAATATCATTTGTTCAATGTCCCTGGTGACCACCACATTTTTTTTTTGGTTTGGTTTAGCTGTCTAGCTGTTATGGTTATTGCTGGTGCTAGGTAGGCAAAGGTGCCACCTCTGGGAGGTTGGGAGGAAAGAGCTGCGGCTGTGGCTGAAGCGTTTGGGTGTTGATATATTGTTTTCCCACAGAAAGGCAACAGTTGAGAAACTGCTGTGCAGCCCTAGTCTAAATATACAATAACTAACAACTATGAAGGAAAAGCATTTAGTATGGATCTTCTCTTAACCAGAAACCCAAATGAATCTTATCTGACGACAAAGTATAATTAACCACTTTGCTAATAACTAATGATTTCTCCCACGTTTATTTCTATAGCCATGTCAGTGGTAGAAAGCTACCTCTTTAAATTGCCTCTTGCCTATCATGAATTACAAATTCATAATATTTTGATAAATGATTTGATTCTCTCCTTTACATTTGCTTTGGGGTCTTTTGCAACAGATGATTTTTCAGAAAAATGCCTTACTGACTTAAAAATAAAGAAATGAGGAGAAAGGTCATATCAAAAAGATTAACTACGTGGAAAGACATCAGGCCTGAGCACTGCCTATCGATCATGCAAAGTTTCATCTTGCCTTTCAGTTTCACTGTAAGGAGATTCCAGGACCCTGGGATGTTGTGAACAAAACCTAAGAGGTCATAAGAATGGGTAAAAGAGTTTATAATACAGGATTGCCCCAAATGTAACTTTGGGTGTAAGCACTGCAGCTTGCCCTATGTTACAACGAAGTCGAGACCTGAAATGAAGGAAATTAAAGGAAATGTTTATGAGTAAAAGTCCTTGCTTTGGTGGATATCATAGACCTTCTCAGTGGTGCAAACCAAAAACAAATCACACTCCATGCCAACTAGTTAAGTCAGACTCACGTGACCTCCACAGGGCAGGGTGCAAATCTCCAGTGGCTTTCTCAACTTGTAACCCTGAAGAGAGAAGTATGGCCCATCTTTCTCCAGTGGAGTGAGTGTCTGCTGATTTCTAACTGCACACTTTTAGGTTAGAGCAGCCCAACACAGAACCATCACTCCACCATGGCTCCGAGTCTCAAGTGCAGGTGAGCACGATCCGCAGAGGTTGCATGCCCTCCCTGGATTTAGCTCAGTTCTGCTCAGGCCTTATAAACTACCCTTCAGTGTTTGATGCTGCCATAAAGCAGTAGAGCTGGGACACGAGAAAGATCCATGGGGTCTGTCAGAACCCAAAGGGTACATACAGTGCGCAAATCTGAACGCTTTATTGTCTGGATCGACATAACTTTTCAGAAAGACAGGCTTGTCAGTAGCATTTCCCCAAGGTACAAATTCTTCACTAAAATGCTAATTCCATAATGACTTTGTCCTACTCCCAACTTGCGAAGACAAAGGTCAAATTTCACTGCTATTTTACCACGACGGGTAAAATTGAAATTCATTTGTTCATGGGTTCATTTGTCAAACAGTATTAGACACCCACTATGTGCCAACCATGACTCTAAATACTCGAGAGAACCCCACTGTACATCTGTCTGCTCACAGACTAATTGGGGAGGCAGGCAGGTAAGCAGTAGAGGCCAGAAGATTGATAGGAACGTGTCCTCAGCTTCTTATGGGTTCCTTGTAGTAAAGCTAATTTCTGGGTCATACTTGGTATTTGGAAAATCAAAATGCTTGGCTTAGGAAGTCTGTAGACTAGACAGGATGTCTAAACTATGCATAACTGTTAGAGAGGCAAGCATACAAGGTGGTTCAAAAGTTCATTAAAAAGATTACACTCTCTTTTAAGACCCACAAACTTTTTGAAGTCTCCTAGCATATTACCATAGGAGAACTGAGAAACGACACTATCTCCTTCACCATTAGAGTTGGAGGAGGTGACCTCTGACAGAAGGGCAAATTGATTTCTAAAGCAGTATCACTAGCAGAAGAAACGCTGGTGGTACCACAGTGGAGTGTGTGACTGCTAACTACAAGGTTGACAGTTCAAGCCCATCCAGTAGCTTTGAAGCAGAAAGACCTGGCTCCCTGCTTCCATAGATTGCAGCTGAGAAAAGTCAACTCTCAAGTGATGTCCCAGAGAATTAAGGGCACTTTTATTGTGAAAAGGACGATTGCTTGGCTTTTTCTGGGGGGAGGCAACCCCCCCAAATGTGTACTTGTTGTGAGAAGTAGCTCTCCTCAGTCATGTGGAGGAGTACTGAGATGAAACTGAGCTCTTGGCACTTGTATCAGTCCGGGGAGGCTAGAGGAACAAATTTCACAGAAACGCGTATTGATATAAGGAAAAGGTTTATATATAAGAGAAATAGAACATTAAGAAAGCATCCCAATCCAGTCCAGTATGAAATCATAAGTCCGATATTAACCCATATGCCCAATATCAAGTCTATAAAGTTTCCTTCCGACTCACGAAGTCACAGGTCAGTGTTTGCAGAATCCCGGTGCTGACAGGGGCCTCCCCATGGCTCCTCGCTTCCAGGGCTCAGGGTCCATCAACAACAGAAATAACTCATCGCTGGCAGAAGGTCTCCATGTGGCCGCCCAGCTTCAGAGATTTGGCTCCATCAGAGGAAAGTTGTGTGGTCTCTCCGCCGGTTCCTCCAGCTTTTCAGAGGCTGCCACCTTGTCTTGTACTTGATTCATCATCTCTGAGACTAACTCCCAACAACTGGGGGAGATAGCTTTTCATTTTCACTATTGAAATATCACGAGATTTCCCAGAAGTCTCAGGAGAAAGCCATGCCCACATAGAGGCCTCATTGGCTACTCCATGGCTATCTCCAGATTAACAGGCTAGACTCCACCCCTACATTACAATCATGAAATTAACATAAGCACTTGACTGCCACAGCGCTGAACCAATGCAGCCGCAACCGCCAGTGACAGGGAAAACCAGAAAATGCTCAGCTTTTCAGTGAACTCCGTCCCTACTGAGTAAGTCTCTGCACAAAAGCACTAGTCTAAGTAGAAGCATCTTTCATGACCACCCATATATGGCTCTGACAAGCCAATGGAGAAGTTTCTGTAGAATGAACTAATCTGGCTTCCCCAACAGGCACTGTCATGTGGCTTGCTACATTTCATTTGCGCTATTATTACTGATGTTATTGGTTACCAATGCTTTCATGAAAACAAAAATGGGCATCTTCCTAGAGAATCTTCCAAACAAATACATAAACATTAAGTTTTCTGTCATGCCCGAAGAGAGGAAAGACCTGTTCTTGGATGAATACATGGGCACTTCCATGTGTCTTGCTTTCTCACAGGAGGCTTCCTGATTGTTCCCCACTACGTCCACAAGACCTGACCCTACAATATAAAAGATTGCCAAGATTGGAAATTTTCTGATTTACAGTGAAACTTTAAAATTTTGGACTTCTAAGTGATTTCTCTTGAACAGTTTGCACATTTTATGCATTTTACATTTAATATACTCTCGAAGGCATTTCTGGCTTATCTATGAGTAACGAGGCTCTAGGCTGGCTCAGACATTCCCAAATCCATCTATTTTCAGAATTTTAAAGTACCTCTTATCGTTGCAGAATTCAAATTCAAAGTCAGGGAAAGGAAGAACAAGACATATTTGTTCTTGGCCTTGATCCCATTCTGAACACTATGAGACTGATAGGGTGACCTGAGGAATGGATTTGGGCTGTGTATAGTTTTTATTTTAAGGCTACTTAGGCTTCCTGTTCATGAACAAGTATATAATGGCTTTGCAACCATTCTCTGCATCCAACAATGCATCTCTTGTGAAATAAACTGTCTCTTAGCTCTTGCTGGGTTGATTTTCATGAAAAACAGAACTACATATTACTTTTTTTGTTGAAAGATTGAAGCAGAGCCCTTAGAAAACTTCTTGCATCTAGGGAGAGTCAATAATAATAAAAAAACAAAACATGAGCTGGTTTGTTTCATGAACTCTTGGGATGTTTGGTATCTAAAGAGAAAGGGTGCTACCCAGGTTAAGTCCTGTTTCCAGTGTCTAACTGAAATGGACCATGCAAAGTGAGAGTCCCAGGTTTCTGGCGCTCCGTGGAAAACCTAATGGAATCATCCAGGTCTCTCAGATTGTTCTGTGTCCTGGAGGCTTACCATGTCTGTAAGTAACTGAAATGTCTTCATAGTGAGATTGTAAAGCACATAGACTCTACTTTTCTGATTATTTGAGTCTGCTTTGTTCAGCAGGCTATTCTAGTGAAAAAGATCCAGTTATACTCATATATGTATAAGCAAAAGCTTTATTTTTATTTATTTATTTATTTTTTGGGCATCACAGCTCTCCGGCGGTGGAAGTAGGAGGCCCAGCCCCACTGCTGGAATTGAACCTCCGTCCCAGTGGGCCGCAGTCCCGCGCACAACCACTACGCCACCGGGGCTCAGCCCCGAAAAAGCTTTATGTCAAGACATAACTACTATATATATACCAAGAAAGCACCCCAGTGCATTCCGACTCAGGTCCGTAAATCCGTCTTCAGACTCACACAGCCACATGCAATGATGCAGACTGCGGAAGATCACAGGCTGCTGGCTGCAGAGTCATGTGGATCCAAGGAAATAGGGCAAGGCTCCTCCAGCTGTCAGGGTGAATGGCAAAGTTCTAGCAGGCAGGAGAGCAAAATGGCAAAGAGATTAGTTTTTAGGGTTCTCCTGATGAAAATATCACATCTCCAAGAAGGCACCCCCAGGCTGTGACCTGATTGATCGGTTGGATTCCACCCCTACATTTTTATCCATCTGTACGTTGACATAAAATTATCTAGTGACCACACACTCCATTGCCAGTCTTTGGTGTGCAGAAGATGTAGCATATGGTATAATCCTTATAGCATCTCCTCATTCCACTCCTCATATAACTCCAAGATCCTATCTTCAAAGTTAGTTCTCCCTGCATCTTGTTGGATATAGTAGGATCTGTCCTCCACCATCTCTGCAAAAGCTGCACATGTTAGCATCGTCATAATTTCATTTATTTGCTGGGATCCTATTTCACTATGGCACTTCATCATGGGCTCCCCTTTTCAAAAGTTTTTCTTCAGCGAGACACAAGAATGGGTTCTTTCGTTTCTCTGTTGTTTGTATGTGACTTCACCATCAGCATGGGGCTATTTCAAGCTATCATTTTTAAAGGTCAGTTGTTTTGTTCTATAGGCAGTCAAGCCTGACAATGGGTTAATGACACCTGAACAAGCTATATTAAAGTTATGTCCTATGTGATCATAAACAGCTATTGAGTTAAAGGAAAAGAAAACAAACAAGCTTCCTTCTAAGAAGCCAACACTGAAGATATTAGTTAAAATGTTAAAGTATATTAGCCAATTACATAAAATTCTTTTATATTGCCTTGCTTCATTTCAAACATGGCATGGGCTATTTTGTCTGTGAACTCAAGTGGAACAAAAAGCTACAGAATGCAATTTGTGTCAGGAGCTGGACTACAGAAGGACAACTAATTCTAATTAGTACAAATTCCCCATAGGCCAGTGGGAGGCCAAGTGCAGGAACCAACTGCCTAATGCCGTCTCTATCTTGCAACAGGTGGGCAAGGCCTTCTAAAGGTTGTCATGGCAATAGCTAATGGTAGACCTTTAGCTGGACACCAGTAATTAATTGTGGGCATGTCCAGCCTTTGAATGTGATATCTTTTAACACATTTCTGAACTAAAAGATTGCCTTTTCTAATTGGTTAACATTAAAACACTAGAAAGCTTTGCCAAGAACTATTGCATGTCACACAAGGAGGATTTCAACCCCTCAGAATGAGATTTTTTGCCTATCCTTACGAGAAGGGGTAAAGAGAAAGAATTTATTTCTGATAGTACAGATAGGCAATCAAATGGAGGTTCTGGGGCAAAATAATCATGTACTGTGCTAGGAGGCCATTGTTGAGACCTTTAAGAACCATACCTACAAAATTCTGCCAAATGACCTGAGAAGTTTGTATGATTTTTCCATCCTGCCTATTCAGTTCCTGTAGGGAGCCTATCTTAACAGCTCCCTTATGCTTGAAGTATGGGCCCTGAACACTGCTTGACTGAGGAGTGGCTGGAAATGAGGCAGGGAGTGCTTTGAGCTATTTGTTGGGTGATGTGACTTGGAAGAGGGCAGCCATACTATGCCTACCCCTATGGGAATCCTCTTGCTGTGTAGAGGCAGACCTTTCTCACCCACTTCAGCACTGGTAGGTAGTCCTGAAAACCGCTCAAGATATACATTGGCTGGAGCCTTGAGAATCAGAGCAGGGGCTGGTCTGAACAAAGTGGCTGAGAATAGAGAGAATCCCCTAGGGTTTGGGATTATGCTTTTTCTTGATTTGCATATTCTGTGATTATAAAAAGTAAAGAGCAACCCTAACAGAAATTATAGCTAATGTATATTGAGTCTTGCCTTCATTAACTTATATGTTCCTCATAACAACATTAAGAACTAAGTACTATTATTATTCAGTTTCAATGTGAGGGAAATGAAGACAGAAAGACTTTGTTTCCCGAATTGGGATTTGAATAGAGACCTAAATATAAAGCTTGCCCTGGCAACAAAAGAAGATATAGTGACTGAAACAGTGAGATGGCTGTATTTACCAGCTGCCTTTTAAAAGTTCCTGAAACAGATGAATTAAAAAATATGTAGATCATTGTGATTGGTTCCCTCTTCCTTTCCCCCTTTCCCTCCTGGTACTCTCATTATTGGTCCTAAGGGGTTTATTTGTCCTGGATTCCTTGTGTTTCCAGATCTTATCTGTACCTGTACATGCTCTGATCCAGCTAAATTTGTCAGGTAGAATTGGGGTCATGATAGTGGGGGGTAAGAGACATTAAAGAACTAGGGGAAAGTTGTGTGTCTCATTGGTGCTATACTGCACCCTGACTGGCTTATCTCTTCCTTGTGACCCTTCTGGAGGGGGATGCCCAACTGTCTACAGATGGCTTTGGGTCTCCACTGTGTACTCCCCCCCATTCACATTAATATGTTTTTTAGTCCTGGGTCTCTGAAGCCTGATACCTGATCCCCTTGACACCTCATGATCACACAGGCTGGTATGCTTTATCCATGAGGAACGAAACACAGTGATCTACCTATAACCCCCTTGAAGGGGGTCAGGCAACAGAAAAGTGGGTGAAGGGAGACATTGGTCAGTATAAGGCATGAAATAATAATAATGATTTATACACTATCAAGGGTTCATGAGGAATGGAGGTTGGGGGAAAGAGGGGGGAAATGAGTTAATAACAAGGGCTCAAGTAGAAAGAAAATGTTTTGAAAATAATCAGGGCAGCAACAAATATACAAATGTGCTTGACACAATGCATGTATTTAGGGATTGTGAAAAGAGCTGTATGAGCCTAAGTAAAATGATTTTTAAATTAAAAATAAAAACAAATTATAAATGAATAAATAAAAGACTGTTGATTTTTTCCATAAACTTTTGAGATCTCCTTATTTTATAAAATGATCAAACCTCTTGTACATAATTCAATCTAAAGCACATTAGGTAGTCTTTTATCTCTGAGCTCTGAACCCGGCATCTAGGTTCTTGAACTCTGCCTCATTTATTGAATTTTCTTTTTCCAGGGACATTTTCCTTAAATGCTTGGTTTTCTAAGTAAACATTCATTCTTTGTCCTTCCTGATTTTGATTGAATACAATAGGGAATGAAATGATTTGGCTCCCTTGTTTGGTTGAGAAAGAGGTAAATACGTTGGAAAGGGGCTACCTCTCTTCAGGGAGAATGCCATGGAAAATACCCACCCCTTTTCCTTTATGTTCAGTATTTGAAGAAAAAAACATTTTGGTGAAACAAACTCAGATTCAATCCATTCTAAGAAATAGATGATTTTTAAAATATGTGATCCAAAGAAAATGATGCTGAATTATATATTTATAAAGATTGGGCTGTCTTTGTTGTCTAATACAGTTTTTCTTCAGTGAACCATTTTCTGCTGGCCTTCCTGGATGAGAAAAATACACAGTATTTTTCTGAAATCTCTGGTGCTTAGGTGGATACTTGAGTTGGAAATATTTCCTCCTGCTATTCTTGAAGTGCTAGTGACTAAGGAATAGAAAAGGAAAAGATAAGTGACGGCATCTTTGATAGTACAGTTCCTGGACTAAAAGTCTCGGCACATTTTCTTGACCATCTTTTCAGGGTCTATTGTTAAGTAGACAACAGATTGACGCACTGCATGTAACTCTGAATCCCTGTGTTGGCAGGAAGGTCAGTCAAAAACCATTGCTAGAAAATCTTGAAAGAGATATTTCTATTCAACAAGAAATAGCAAAATATACATCTATTACTTCATCCTCCATCCTCCATCTAGGTCTGTCCACATCTGAAGGCGGTGTTCTCATCTCTCTGAACAACTGTGTGCTCTTTGATTGACTCCATGTCAAAGCAGCACTTGTGGCTTCCTTGCGGGCCTCCAACTAGGTTCCTTGTAAAACATTCTCTGAGTTCAGGAAACACACAGAAGCCTGAAGGGGAAAACCCAGGGCTGTGAATGAAGTCAAGTTTCCCCATGAAACACTCATAGCTTAGCCCTTGGGACCCTCAGAAAAGGAGCATGAGCTTTGCTCTACTGGAAACAGCTCTCTGGTACTGGTTTCCTGGCCCTTTGTCCCCTCTAAGGTGCTTTTCTCCTTTCTTAAAACTTCTTCCTCATGCATCCCCCTGACCATCATGTGTCCTTTGAGAAAATATATCAAGATGATCCTGCGGAGTCCCAAAGAACAGTTGCCATGACCTGCTGCTTCACTGGCCTCTCTGCCTTGAGTGTCACAAGCCCAACAGATACCAGGGGGAAGCCTGTATTTTGATGGGACCTTTTTTGGAAGGCACCCGAACAAGCTGAAGACAAGTGTATTCTGAGAGCACTTGTCTGCAGGCATCCGTTGATGACAGAAATCTGCTTATAACACGCTTTGTTTGGCATGAAACTGTATGTGTATGAACTGGAATGCTAGAATTATTATATTTTTTACTTATCTCAGATGTACTTACCCTCAATAGGCTCATGCACACAATCTTTACCTTTACCAGGTTTTAAACAGAACTGTTCTCATTCATTGCCATAGATAGAAAGTTTCTGAGCATTGCACCATAAAAGGAGAAAGACTGTACATCGTATTATTGTTTTAATACTCTTCCGTTCTCACTCCCTGCTGCTCTGTAAATAAGGCAGACATTGGATTCTTAATATACTTGCTCCTCCCACACAACTGGACTAAATATGTGCTGGGAAGCTATGCCCTACACTATCCTGTTACTAGGATCATTTTGTTAGCAAAGGCTTTGAACGTGACCTCCCAAGCTTTTCGACTCATAGCTTGGGTGGCACGAGAGGTTAAAATGAGGCTCCTTTTAATAATACATTTGCATAAGATGATCTGAAAGATCCCCATGCGATTACATGACTCCAGGGTTAGCCTGTAATCTCAGAAAAGCCTGAGGTTCCCATCCCAAAAAGATCAAAACTCAAGAATTAACTAGTCTTCATAAAATGAGAGCATCTCTAGGAGCAGTAAAACAAATGATTATCATTTCTTTTTGGCGTTGGACTATGCCAAGCTAGAGAAAA
This sequence comes from Nesogale talazaci, assembly GCA_004026705.1. Taxonomy (NCBI): domain Eukaryota; kingdom Metazoa; phylum Chordata; class Mammalia; order Afrosoricida; family Tenrecidae; genus Nesogale; species Nesogale talazaci. Next base: position 76,115 of record PVJH01004088.1, on the reverse strand, counting down.
ACAGAGCTTTCAAACGTTGACAATCTGGTATATTGAAGTATGACCATTATTTTTTATTTTCCACATTTTTGGTCCAAAGACAGTTCTGAGTAATTGATTCCCATAATGAGCTATGGTTCGTTAGTCAATTTAATTTATAATTGAATTGGATGGATGTAACTCTGTGTAAAATTGTCTCTGAAGAATCTGTTTTGTTCGTCTGTTCAACTTCTGACAGGGATGGAAGAAAATCTAAATTATTCCCTCCCTGCAAGGGGGGAAAAATCAGAGTCTCAGCCTCCCTGGTGAAATTAAGAGAAAAAATATTTTTAATAGTTGCCATACAAAAATATTATGGCTTTACTAAAATTTATACAAGCATGTCAATTAACACATTCATGGCAAGGATGGCAGTTTCAAGAATCTGAATAAATGCCTGAGGCAAAGACCTTTCTTTACTGAACACCGAGAAGAATTTCTCATTATTAGAATGAACACCAGGTCTCTCTACATTTATTTTAATCAGTTATTGACAGAGATTGTCTTATTGCTACATAAATATGCCCAGAAAACAATAGCTCTAATTCTCCAGGTGTTTTGCAATCATCACAACTTGTATTTTCTATACATTTCCAATAATGGTGTAATTTGGGGAACAATTATTAAAATAACCATGTAGAGTTTTCTTAAATATTGAAAGACTCTCAGGAAATTTTTAACTTTAATTGTTAACAACAGGTCTTCCATTTTTTTTTCTCTCAAAGATTTTCTATTCTTCCTGGAGCCCCTCACATTTAAAACTTTTACAACCATCTTAGCACACACTCAAAACAAAGCCATAATTATGTAAAAAGAAATGTTTTACAGTTAATGCCATCTAAGACACTCACCAAGTGCCAAAATGCATAGGATTTTGGTAAAAGGCAATCTGTTCTTTGAGGATAATGCATGCAAAACCTGAGGCAGTACTAGTACCCTGCCTTAGATCACACCTATGGAGCTGACTTTGATACTGCGCCCAGAATTGGGTTACAGACTGTGATTTGAATGAAGTTTAATCATTTTTAGAAGCCAGGGGCCTTTAGGGTATTCTTGTTCCATAAGACTTATTATATCCAAGAAAGACTAAAGCAAAGGCTTTATTCTTCCATGTTAACAATGATAATACAGTAATGATCTCTAATGATGGACTGTTGTGTGAAATAGACTGGGAAGAAAAGCTAGATGAAAACAGCTGTCATTTTATATCACCAAACCCTGTTCTTATAGGGACAAAGAGATCATGAATTCATGTCCCATAATTTGATGTAGAAAGCATTATTATGTCACCGTATGCCTACTGCCATTTGTCTGGGCTCTAAACTAACCCCATACAAATGCTAAAAATATACACTTCAGTTAGCTACAATGATATAAGTAAGTGAGGGAAAATTAAGGTGGGTCAGGATATCGAGTTCAGATGTTACAATTCCCAAGGGACATGTCATTTGCTGTTTTTCTTGGCTCGCCTACCATGGCTCCTCTCTCTGTTCCTGACCTTGCCAGGTTTTTTTTTTTTTTTTTTAACCAGTTTTTTTTTTGGCTTTTGAAAAAAAAAACCACTTTTCTAACATGGACAAAAACAGATAATTTCATTTGGAAACCCCCCCCTAAATGAACCAGCACTATAGCTCTAAATAAAGCAGGAATTCATCTTTTCAGGTTTTCAAAATCCCCAGAGATCACTTAGATTCATAATTGTTCCATTCCTCCTGGAGAATTTTTCAGCAAAACTCATTTTTTATGTAAGTCGGCTATGTAAAATGGATTGAAAGGTGAATCTAACAAAATACTCAAACGCACATCAATCATTCATACATAATGCACAGTTCAATGAGGGCCGACTCTGGAGCCCAGATAAGCAGTGTCACAGTAAGTTATGTTCTATGGCAGCAAAATCAGTTGTGATCAATCACCTAGTAACCAGCTCAAGTTACATTTCTACTTTAGTCCTTAAACTCTTTTGAGGGTGCTTTGAAAAGTATTGTTTTTATCTATAGTAGTAGATCGATAATGCTGATCAATAAGCATTCATTTCCAACTAACAAGGACAATGGTGAGTGAATTCCTTTAAACATTTTCATAGCAAGAAATGCTGGGTTGAATAGTAGATCATTAATATGTCACATTTTCAAGGGTCTTAAAAACCTCCTCTGTAACATCTCTCAAAGATGCCCTTATTCTTTTAGACAGCTATTCCATTTCTAAGATTTCTAGTAAAATTGCCAAAATGTTGTATACTGATAGGTACACTGCAGTTTCAGCCCAGATTCAACGAGTCATGCAGCATTGTTTATTGACGGCCTTGGACCTCATGAACTCTTCTGTGATGGGGAGTCGACTCTGCAATGGCATCAATGATACCCCAGTGGGGAATAAGGCCAGGTGGGCTGTTCCGTCTGGGGCTCACCCTCCCTTCCAGAAGGAGTCTGTGAAAGGAGCCCTTCCTACTGCTTTTGTCTCAGGTGGGAGGTGAAATTTGGACACTGGTGACGCTATTCAATTTTTCATACTATTTATTAGCAAGCAGTCTATTAAAAAATTCATTTCTCCCATGGTTTATATTTCCCTGTGTCCATGGATTTCCAGTGGCCTTCCCCACTGACAAAGATAGAAAGGAAATATATCTCTAATGTCTTCTCATTTTAACTTTAAAGCCGCAGTTTGGAAGTGACTCAATTGATTCAGTGATTCAGAGACTCGAATTATACCACAGTAAAAAGCTTTAGACCTTGGTGGAGCATGGAGACAGCATGGAGAAGGAAGTAGTGAAGGAGTTAGGTATTTATTCCATCTAATACTCTTCACACTGTTCTGTTTACATACCCCTAAATCAGAAATAAGCAAAACATACACCTATGTATGTTTGTTGACAAATAATATACATGTGCTGTCAACACCCAGGGCAAAACCCATTATTTATAACAATGACCATAACAGTCATGTTAATAATTTTTGATATCTTTGGCTCATTTTGAGTCATATAACAGTATAGTGTCTTTGCATTTAGCAGTGTATTTAGCAGTGTCATTGTTGAATAGCGCCTGCCAGGAAGGGTTGCGGCGCTGCCACGTGCTTCCTGGTATCATCCTGGATCTGTCGTCTTGGCTGTCTTTATTCATTTCAGACGACAGTTCTAGTAGAACTTTCAAAAATATCATGTCAGTTTACTTTGTGAGGTTCATCTAACCAATTGAACAAATCTGTTTTATTGGCACAAATGTACCGCGGTGCCTGTTGTACTTGAAACAAGGTGAAGAGCCTGCACTGCCCCCTCTGTGCTGCAGCTCGACGGTGCTGCGCTCCGCTCCACTCGCGGCCCCCAGTGCTCACCACACCACTCCAGATGGTCTAGTGTACGCAGCAGGAGGGAGCGCGAGTGCCAATCCAGGTAGCAAACACTTGTCAAGTTTATGCCCCTACAAAGAGAAGTATAACGAAATATGCTGGTATTTCCTCTCCAATTCCGAGAGTTCGTCATGCACAGCCTGTGTTGGAGACTACTGTCTTAGATGCCAAGGAAAATGCCCGGCTGTTCTCTGAGGTGATTTTGCTTGACGGGAGCCAGAGATTAAATTCCATGCTCTCATTTGGCGGAAAGTAGACTCCAGCCATAGATAGAAAGAGTCATCTCCGCTTTCCTTCTCTTTACCAAATACATAGCCCAGGGCTGCCAAGTTGGTTCTGAGTCATAGCCACCTCCAGGGCAGAGTAGAACTGCCACAGAGAGTTTCCAAGGCTGGAATGTCTACAGAAGAGCCCTGATCAAGGAGTGATTCGCACTGTGAAACCACAAGATCAGCAGAGCAAAAGGCCCAGCCGCTCCAAGGGAGAATGATAAAACTTTCAACTCCCATAAAGATTTCTGTTCTCTGAAACCACAGCAGCTCTTCTACTTTGTCCCATAAGGTTACTGTGAGTCAGAGTCGCCTTGACAGCAGCTGGGCTGAGTAGATTTGCAGAAGGAAACAGCGGCATCTTCCTTCCTCAGAGTGACTGGTGGGTTTGAACCACGACCTTTTAGTTCATGGCCAGATACTGAGTCACTAGACCTTCTTCACCCAATAGACATAAATAGAAGTTTATGAATAAATTCATTAATTGTATAGTGTTGGGAAACATCCATAAGCTTGTATTTGGAGTTCCATGCTCCTTTTCTTTTTCTTTTTTTTTTGGCATCACTCCCCTCTGGTGGTCGTGGGAGCTACCCAGCGCTGCTCCTGAGAGCGGCTGCTGGATTTGAACTGCCAAGCCCGCAGTCCCACACTCAACCACTTCCGCCACCGGGGCTCAGCCCCATGCCCTTTTTCATAAAGATTTTTTTAGCTTCTATTTTATTTTTTAATAAAATTTTTTATTGGGAGCTCATACAACTCATCACAATCCACACATCCATCCATTGTGTCAAGCTCATTTGTACATTTGTTGCTATCATCATTCTCAAAACATTTGCTTTCTACTTGAGCCCTTGGTATCAGCTCCTCATTTTCCCCTCCCTCCCCACCCATCCTCCCTCATGAGCCCTTGATAAGTTATAAATTATCTTTTTCATATCTTACACTGTCCAATGTCTCCCTTCATCCAATTTTCTGTTGTCCCTCAGGGAAGACATTATATGTATATACTTGTAATTCATTCCCCCTTTCTGCCCTTCCTTTCCCCCACTCTCCCAATATCACCACTCTCACCAGTGGTCCTGAGGGGTTCGTCTGTCCTGGATTCCCTGTGTTTCCAGTTCCTATCTGTACCAGTGTACATCCTCTGGTCTAGTCAGATTTATAAGTCAGAATTGGGATCATGATGGGGAGGTGGGGCTGGAAGCATTAAAGAAACAGAGGAAAGTTGTATGCTTCATCGTTGCTATACTGCACCCTGACTGACTGGTCTCCTCCCCCGACCCTTCTGTGAGGCTCTGGGTCCCCACTCTGCACTCCTCATTCATAAAGGATTTATGGGTAACATAGAATATAGGTTAAAAAAAAAAAAGCAGGGCATGAAGATTCATTGGCATTTGTCAATTCCGAAAGTAAGAACAGGTTCTCCATTCAAGAGCAGCGAAAGCGTCCCAGCATGGGAATAGCCCTCAGGAGAGGATGATAGGAGAGGTGAAACCTTGCAAATAAATAGCACTGGGTTAAGATAAAAGAGAACACACATTTTAGACAAACTAAAGATGGTTACATGTGAATTTTAGAGCAGTTAAAAATGAGGTCTAAATATGTCAAAAGAGAACCTCAGTTTAGCCCATTCTGTACACATTTTAGTAGAGAGTTTGAACTTGATCTGAGGACCATGGAGAATCACTGGCAATTTCCAGCAGGGGACAGATGTGATTAAAAGGAGAGCGCCAGGAGCAGGAAGTATTTGCTGTGGTGCCCGGGACAAGCAGAGCGCTCCGTTACTGCTCTCATGAACACTCAGTATCAGATCTGACTTGTTATCAATAGCATGCCCCCCTTCTAGTTGAAGTTTGGAGGCTGGCACAAAGGGAACAAGATGTGTTATAGGAGTAAGCTTCTTTTCTTCGTCCTGAGAGCTGTCCAGCCCAGGGAATCTTCTACCTGGGAGAAGTGATTTTGAAAATTTTTTTCATCTTAGAGAATCACCTACCTCAAATGCAAAGGATTTCACAAGGGACTAGTCAGGTCTCCTGAGCTAATACTTAGTGGCTGACTGACATCGTTCTTTCAGTTTGCTCATTTTTTAAAGCATGCACAAATTATTCTTTTCCTATATGAAAATGTCTGATATTTTCTCCTTTGTGGCGTGTGTGCTTTTTATAGAGTCGCACGGTCAATCCCTTTGACCTATCTTCATAGAGCAAGTATAAAGGCACTTTCTCTTAAAAAAACTGTACTGGGGATATTGGACTACTGTTTTATTGGCTTCACAAGTTATGTCATACCAGGTTAAAATTTTCTTCAGCACCAAAGACTATACATTTATGTAAATTTAACAAATGTATTTTTAATGGCGTTGCTGATGCTTTTGAAGGTAATTCCTCTTTATATAATCAACATCTGCATGCAGAAAGATGTAATGAGAGAGGGTGTTTTTAATGTCCTCAGGCTGCCATCATGGTATAGGGTAGCAGTCTCAGACCTTCTGTGTGTTAGCCCCAGTTGGAATATTGTCCAAATAAATACATATGTGGAGTTTCATTTTCTTAGTGGGGAAGATGGGCTTCAGAAAATTACCTGGGAAATGGTTGGAGGAAACCATAAAGAGTGCCAGGTTTAAGGGAACAGGAGCTAATTTTTAAGGAAATAATGGACTAGAAGTAGTAAAAGCCTAGCTGTGTTTTAGGAATTTTTCTCTTACAAGGAAACAGGCTGCCTATACCCATTTTTGGATACATCATACCTGCTGTGCTGAAATTAAACATTGCATGAAACAGGTATTTAGATTGCCCCTCAGAAAAAAGATTAAAAACAGTAAATCTCAAGCCCATGAGGCCTAGACTAAGTCTGGCATGCAGCCCATTCTACAAAAGACTTCCTACTTTTGAAGACAGCAAACTTCAGCCTGGCCTGGCAAAGACCAAGCAGAAACACTGTAAGGGGAGCTTTTATTTTGTTTTTCTTTCTAGTATGAAGGGTTATGATGCCTCAATCCTATTCTCAGCTGAAATGAAATTTATTCCCAAAGGAAAGAAGTTCATTCCCTGAGACAACAGTGTGAAAACCCCCCGAAAGATAATAATGTGCAAGGAAGAAGACTACCTCTCGTCATGATGGAGAGGTACATCCACACAGACATGTCTGCGTAGCAAGGCTGTATGTGGGACAGTGTGGGTGTGTGATACCTACCACCTCCATCGAGTGGGGAGGTGGGTATCTTCCAAATAAATAGCACCCCAAATATTTGTGATTCTGATTAACAAGTCTGCAAATGCAGGGGAATCCAAACATATTTCAAAGTTGGCACCCGAAAGCAAGGGTACATAATTTGGAATAGATGACTTTTTTGCTCACATTGTCAAGTTATAGCTTATCTTTGACTTTTATGTGCACTTTCTCTTTTGGGTGCATTTTCATCCAATAGTGCTCCAGATTTATATATGTAATATAACCTAGAAAATGATGTACAATATGTAATAGTGGTTTTGCTGGTACTATCCATTTACAATAATAAAAAGTTAAACAGACAAAATGTAATGATCATAGTAAACAAAAGGAAAAGCCAGGACTTTTCTACTTTTCATTGCTTACCCTTTTCCCAACATTTACGCTTGTGGTTATCAGTGGACTGTCTCCAGCCTTTTCTCTTCTCACCATCACTTCCAGTTTCCTCTTGTCATTCACCATAGTTCTCTGGGTCCCTAACTCCTCAGACATTCCCTTTTGTTTTCATATTTATGCTAAGCTTTAGAATACTTACCTTTCCACTTTTAAGTACACACATTTCCGTATTTTTCTTATCATGACCCCTGACTTTGTCTGCATAAAGGGGGCAGAGCATCTGCACAGCATCCCTCCTATCTCTTCTCTTTCCTTTTCCTTTTCTTTCAGTCTCCACCTTCACTCACTCCCCTTCCTCTGGTCACATTGGAACTATGCTACTCCCTCCCTGCTGCTTTCATTGGCCTTCATTTTTCTTTCTCTCCCTCACCCTTTCTGGTGCTTGCTTTCCTTTCCCTGTTTTTTTTTTCTATCCGCTTACACCTTCCTTCTATGTTTCTTTCCCTCAAAATTCACTCCATTGGAGAGTTTTACTTGAAAATGCTACAAGTACAGCTTGTACTTTTTTCACTGAAATACCAAGAGCACAGAAAAGTATGAGATGATGAATAATTCATGGAATAGTATAATATCAACAATAAATATGTTCTGAGATATTAGAACAACATTTAGAATCAGGATGATGAGAAACTTCAAGAAGTGCATAGGTATTGAACCAGAGAGCTGCATTTTCTCTGAGAGCTCTTCACTTGCAAATGCATCATATGTTTGCAACCTATAAATGCATTAATATCTAATCATCCTATTGGAATCCCCAGACTTTTATAAATTCATCAAATTTACCTATGCTCCAGGAATATTGTGTTCTTGGAATCTGAGGATTTTTTCCATTGGGGTTGCTTATGGTTTCCGGACTTCAGACACCATAGGCCTATATTTCAAAGGCAGCTTTGTGCTTGAGCTGTGGAATTAACTCACCATCCAAAGAGAAGGTATTAGAAATACTTGATTTCAATCCTGGCATTCCAAATCAGCCTCCATGTATAGTTTTCCTGGAGGAATTGGGAAACAGCGATAAGGGCACTTAAAAAGCTACTAATCCTAATTGCTAAGTTTCACAATAAAAATACAGTAGTTGGAGGAACTAGCTCACTGACGCATTGCCCGCCAGTTAGTGGTGACTCATAGTGACCCAGTAAGAATTGGCCCTGGAGCTTTCTAGCACTTTAATTCTTTATGGGAGTAGACAGTTCCATCTTTGTCCCAGTGAGAGATACAGAGAATATGAAACCAAAAAGAAGAAATATATATATATATATATATATATATATATAAAATCTTAGGTTAATGGATTGATATTTAACATTCTTTACTTTATATTTAAAGAGCTCTGATAACATTCACTCAATGGTTGACCATAAGGTTGAAATCATGAATCCCTCCCCTGGAGAAAGATGATCAAATCTGATAATGAGATTGATAACCAAAAAGGCATCTGCTTCTGACTGACAATGTGAATGAGAGCTGTGAGGCAGGTACAGACACCCACCCGCTGAAAACCTATAGGGTCTCTAAGAGTCTGAATCAGCTCTAGCTTTGGGTTTAGGAGAAAAGAGCTGGGACATGGCCTTGAATTTCTTCCACACCGAGAACCGGTATGAGTGTCTATGTGAGTGAATGTGTTCTACCTTGATGACTCAAACTCATGTGGCTTCCGACACTCCCTTTGGCTTAGTACCAGTTAGGCAAGAACCACGGAGAGTCTAAACTGACGGTGCCTTGAGAGCATAGCTTATTCATTCTTGCAGGCCCCAGCCTTCAGTTCCTAGCTTCCAGTCTGGTTCATAAAATTGGCATTTAAAATATAGCAATCAGCTTTCATTAGCTTATGCTCCCCGCCACAAAAGTCGATTTCTCACTTGGCCGTGGCTTGGCTGAGACTCTACATTTTCATCGTTGTTCCAGAATTAGAAGTCATACATCCCTCTATGTGGGACATTCCAAGAAGGCCTTATAGAGAAGGCATAGAAATGTACTTCAGCTCTTTGCTCAGGAGAGACACGCTTGACATCTGCTCACATCTCATTGGTTGAACTAGGACACGTGACCTAGCCTGAAACTAGTTTGATAGATTTCTTCTCTGTCAGCAATTTAAGTGATAAGGAGACTTCTCCCACAAACACGTCGTCCCTCGCAGCAATCCCCCAGAGCCGTTCTCCTGGGCCACCACAAAGAGGAACTGACTCAATGGCAGTGGTGTGGGCTCCGTGGGAGATTCAGAGAGCTTTAAGAATGACTTTGATTATCTTTCTCAGCAAAGAGATCTGGTAACAGGGGTGCATAATGATATAATCTGACTTAGAATTTAGTTTTAATTCCATGGACAGATAAGTGATTGTGAAATGGCTAGATAGCAAAACTAGTATGACACTGGAGAAAGTTTAGAGTGACTTTATTTGTAAAGTGCTAGAGAGAGATATTCTGGGAAGCACTTAAATGACAAGTTGATTTCCTCCCACACAAATTTAGAGTATTTTTGAAAATCCCATTTACTACCATGGAGAGAAAAACACAAATGACTTTAGAGATTATCTATCTTAGTAACATGTGCCAACTTTTGCATAAAGCTCAACATGATCACAGGAGCCCTGGCAATGTCACAATTAAGAGCTCAGCTGCTAAGTGAAAGGTTGGTGAGTTCAAATTCATCCAGAAGCCCCACAGGAAAAAGCTTGATGATCTGCCTCCAAAAAGATTACAGCCTTGGAAACCTGATGGGGCAGCTCTACTCTGCCATGTGGTCTTAAAGTAAAATGAACTCAACAGTATCCAGCATCAATAAAATATGATTGCACAAAGATCCCAGGCCTCAGCGTTTTAATCTTCCCAGACTTTCCTGACAGCCTAGAGTGCCTTTCCTTCTTAGCACTCAAGTTGGTCTACACATGAACTCTTGGAATAATCTTTCTCTTCCAGATTCCAGGAGGGTAAATACCCAAACACAGGAGAAGTGCTCAATGAATACTTCTGAAGGAATCAATAAATTCAGTGCAGTTACTGGCAGACAGGCTGAGAATTCTCTACCAATGAAATATCAGTCTAAATGTAAGGAAATGACAAGTCTTGCCTAAACTTGTATGGGAAGACAGTAGACGAGTAAAAGTGATATTGCAAGAGATCCAAAGTAAGACACCAGTCAAGAAAGCAAGAATTCATCTTAGCTTTCAAGTGCAAAACAATTTCAGTCCATACAAGTAGATACATACTGCTCTTAGCCTTCCAGGCAATTGTTGTTGTTCGGTGCACTTCAGTTGCTGTCAACTCATAGGGACCCTGTGTTCGGCAGGATGAAACACCCTTCAATCCCGTCTGTTCTCTCCATTGTTCTTTTGTTTGAGCCCAGTGTTGCAGCCACTATGTCAATCCCTCTTACTAATGGCCGCTTTTTGTCCTTTTAATACCTCATCTACTGTACTAAGCATGATGTCCTTCTTCAGGGATTGGTTTCTTCTGACAACATGCCCAAAGCCTGTAAAATGCAGTCTCACTATCCTTGCTCCCAAGGACCATTTTGGCTGTAATTTCCCCAAGACTTATTTGTTTGTTCCTTCAGCAGCCCGCAGTGCTTTCAATATTCTTCCCCAGCACTATAATTCAAATGCATTCATTCTTCTGGGATCTCTCCTATTCTTTGTCCAATTTTTACCCTGCTTACGAGACAACTGAAAATGCCACGCCTTGGGTCACACACTTCAGTTCTCAAAGTAACTTCCTTCCTTTCCAACACATTGAAGGGAGCTTGTTAGGCGGATCTGCCCAGTGCAATGCATTGTGGGATCACGTGACTGTTGTTTCCATGATCATTGCCTGGGGACCCAGGCAACTTGAAATCCTTGACAACTTCAATCTTTTCTCTGCTTATCATGATGCTTTCTATGGGTCCGGTTGTGAGAATTTTAGTTGTCTTTACACTGCGTTGTAATCTTTACTGAACACAGCAAGTTTTTATCTTCAGAAGCAAGTGCTTCAAGCCCTCCTTACCTTCAGCAAACAAGGTTGTGTCAATTGCATATCACAGGTTGTGAATAAGCCTTCCCCCTGCGGGCCGTTCTAGATTAAATGACTTATTTTTAAGAGGTATTTCTTTATTATTTGTGTTACTCAAAAGGTTAGGGGCTTGACTTCTCATGCAAAGGTTGACACTTTGATTCCACCTAAAGCACTCTTGCAAGACAGATCTGAAGACCTACTTCAGCAAGGTCACCAGCTTAAAACCCTCAGGTGCAATGCTAATGTGCCTTCGTGGAGTTGACTTCACATAAACTAACAGTAGTTAACTCCAGATATTTTATTGTATAACGTACAAAATTGACCATTCTAAATGATTCAACTTTTACAAAAAATCTGACTTGAAATCTTTCCAGATATGCTAAAGAACATTTTATAATGGATGGAGCAACACTGATATTCATTAGGATGAGAGGTTTTTGACCAGCCATCCCTCTTCAGAGTTCTATACCTCGAGGGAATTTAGAAGTAGGTCCAGAGGTGAAGCTTTTCACTCCTGTGGGCAGGTATTGTAATAGCTTCCCAGGAGTCGGCCTCATAGATAGTTGTGAGGGAGGGGCACTATGCAGGAAGAACCAGCTATTTCTGGAAGTCCAGTTTGGAAGGGAGACCATGCTGGGAGAAGAAAGACTGGAAGGTTAGTAACATCCTTCTCAGAGTCCACCTGAGGAAGGTCCGAGTCCTTCTGGATAGTCCTCACCCATTTAACACAATGACTTACACACACACACACACACACCCAACTTGCTGTATTGAATCAGAAATTTAGAGGCAGGATATGGTGACAGAGCAGAAAGGCAAACTCCCATCAGCTCAGAAATTGGGAGACTGATCACCATCTGAATATGTCTGCAAACCTCATGACAAACCTGGGGAATGCAGAAGAGCATTTCTTTCCTACCCATTACTCTGTGGGAAATAGAAATGAAGTAGATCATTTACATAACAGCATAATATGCCTAGATATAACAGATTATTTGCATAACTGCATAATGCCACTAATCAGGAAAAAAGCCTTAAATATTTCTTGGATGTGAACATACAGAATTACATAAGGTATGCATATCAACCAATAATCAGAGCCTCCTCTCCCACCCACCTTTTTTTTTTTTTTTGTAACTTGTTTCCCAATAAGGAGAAACAAATCTACAGAAATGAATGAATTACTCAGGACCATGAAAAGAAGTAAGGAGTGCTTCTATGACTGAAAGCTGCACAATCTGGGGTCAGTTTCCTTAAAACAACTTTCTTTGGTGCCTTATGAGTGACAGACTGGAAAATAAGATCAAGGTCTTCACAGATAACTTTTAGAATGGGTGAGTAGGTCCTCAGTGGTGCGGGTGGCTAATATACTCAGGTGCTAACCCAAAGGTTGGGCATTTGAGTCCCCAAAGAAGCACTTCGGAAGAAAGGTCTGACAGCTAGTTCTAAAAACCCAATACAGTTTGACTCTCACTCTCAATGGCATCACCTTGAGTCAAAATTACCATGAGTCAACTTTGACTCCGTGGCAACTGGTTTTAATGAGGATGGAAGAACAAGACTGCACTCTTCAGTATCACATGCCTTACCTTCCTTGTTAACAAGGAGGCATTGGAAGGAAAAGAAAAAAATAGAAAGCAAAGGCAGCACAGTTTAGTGAGCTTTAATAATCTTTTTTTATTACCAGAATAGCTCACTAGTTATATATTTACCTTAGTGCAAAAGTTCTTTAGCATGTACAACTTCACTGAGTTCATTATATTTTTAATGTAGCTCAGACTCATTTCAAATCCTGATTTCCCAGTACAAAATAGAGTAACAAATATATAATTATTCTCATAAATAACTCAGCACCTTATATTTCAAACAAGTTTCCCCACAAGGCACAAGTGCCCTGTATTAAATTCTTTTAAGTGTAAGTTGATTAAGGTAAAAATTAGTTGTTATTACCTTATGGACATTTTAGTTTTAGCAGCAACTCAAAGCCAGGTCTATCACAAGTAGATTTGTTGCCGCCCACAGGTATAATCATCAGGAAAATTAATAATCATGTTCTGTATGACTATAAATCATTGTGGTTTAGGCAATTAATTTCTGTAGAAAAATGAAAGATCTCTAAGTATTATTACCGTGCAAACTACGTGTTGTGAAAACCCTGATCCAACACAGTCAAATTGCAAATGCAGGGTTTCTAATTTCAGAGTGTGATAATATGGGGTCATCAGAGGCAGGGAAACTGACTAGTCTGAATAAATATTGCAGTAATCTTTAGAGGTTTATGACCAAAACTTTCAGTGCATGCAGTATTCTGATTCTCTAAACCAGAGGCAGTGGACATAGATGCTAATTTCTGGTAAACAGAGGAAGGACCTAGATAGAAATGAACAGAGTTATATGAATGAATCCATGTCCTTTGCAGAACAAATATTTTATGAGACAGATTGCAAGGCATAGTTCTTGTAGAATTGCTTCCAAAGACTTCTCATATTGCTGTTCAGCTACTTAGTGTGTAAAGTGAGATTGGGGTAAACAAAGAACTCTGGCTATAGAAAAAAGAAAAAGCAATATCTGCTCTTTTGTTAATGCTTACTAATGGCGATCTGCTAAGCATTTTGCCTAGAATTCATAACCACTTTATGATTGCCAGGGTTCCATATTAATAAGTCAAGAGGTATGTTTAGGATGGCCAAACCATTTGCTGATGATAAAAAATCAAGCCCCCAAGTGGTATCTAAAGTGCAGTCTCCTTTTTAAATCTCTTCTCTTATTTCCCCTCACCTTTCCTGTCCGCTATCCTTCTGTTCTTCAAAGATTTTCTTTTTCAGTTTATCCTTACTGTTTGCTCCTCTCTTGTTTACATTTGAGGTCTTCTATTGATGTTCCTGAATGCTTATTAGGGTCAAAAGACTACTGACCCTTTGTCCAGTTATGGCATTTGCAGATGCAACCATTTGAAAAACAGTTACTTCCCTGTTTTATTTATTCTCACTGTCTTCATCTATATATTGTTTACCGCACCCTAATTTTATTACATTTTCTATGCTTGAAAGGGTAATAATACTTGTGGTTCATGCATTTCCTAAGAAAGGTTCTTCCATACCTTATGATATCTACAAACCATGCACGTAAGAATAAAGAAAGAAAAAAAAAAAGAAAAGACAAGAAAGAACGGAAAATTTGCCGAATAATTATTCATTATAAAAAAGGTTTGCCACTATCCAAAAGACTCATCATAAATTTAAAATCCAATCTCACTGCCATTGAGTCAATTTTGGTGCATAGTCCTCCAGGCTAGAACTGCCCTTGGGGGTTTGAGACTGTAAATCTTCCCTGAAATAGAACGTCTCGTCTTTCTCGCACAGAATGGCTGGTGATTTCGAACTGCTGCCCTTCCAGTTCATAGCCCAATTTGGTTTGTATAGCTTTTCAGGAAATCACTCATTATGCAAAATGAGATGCCTCAATGATTAGTGGTCCTAGTGGCAATAGGACCTAGTGGCAGTGTTATAGAAAATGTATAGTTAATACTGTATTGGGCATTAAGAATAACTATATGGTATGACAGGGACATGTCTTACTGCTCTTTTTCCACATCCCAAAATAGTTTGGACTCCGAGGGTGACTTGCTTAAGACATGAGAAGACTACAATGGGATCTCAAGAACAATTCCTTGCACTTGAAAGCCATGCCTCTTTTAAACAGCCACAGCAATTTCCTTGAGATTCTTACTCTTAGGTTTCAAAAGGACCCAACTTCTGTTCCTATATGTCCTTTGTGACCTCACCAATTAATGCAAGTAAGTCTTTCCCAAATATCCAACTCAATGAGTTATGGCCAGTCCTTATTTTACCTGCATTGGTCCTTTATTTCCAGAGATTCTGTCTGTGTACGTTATAGATCATTCTTTCTCTTTTTTCTATTTTTGGACCATGATTCATTTGTTTTTGGCCCATTTCTCATTTAATCACCAATCCTGGATATTCTTTTTATTCTCAAGGAATCACTTAATACTCTCAATTTCAAAACTGTAGCAATGGCTATTTAGTTATCAATTGCCTAGTTATTAATAAGAATTGCTTTTTTGATAGAAGAATCATGATCTAAAGGGAGAAAATACACAACAGTTTTGAATTCTCATGAATCCATGTTTTCCAGGGCTATGAAGGCCATTGAAGCCCCATACAATTGCCCTGAGGTTACCTTTGAACCTTGAATCAAAACTATCCCCTGAAATGTTTTTAAAACCACACAATGGTTTAATATAAGAATATAAAGGATATCTGCTTTGTGCACTCTGATTTTTTTCCCACTGTGCTTTTATAAAAACTATGTGGGGTTAAATTTTAAGAGGCAGCTTGAAAGACTAGATAGAAAACTTAGGAGTGAAAGTTCCTGTGTTAAAAAGAGAAAGACAAGGTAGAGAAGAGTAAAAAGGATCATAGGTTGAAGAGCAATCAATGTCATTGAATTATACATGTACAAATTTTTGAATTGATACATGTTCTGCTGTATATGCTTAATAATATTATAAAAATAAATAAATAATTTAGACAAAAAGATTTGGTCACGGCAGGTGTGTAATTCGGTGACTGAGAAGCCTAGTGGTCTTTCTAATGTGCTCTTCTGATTAGGTCAGAAAAATCAGCCCCATTTTGTCTACAAAACAACTAGCTGGCTCTTTAGCCTGACATCCCAAGCTCATTGTGTTTTGGCCCCAATCCCCTTCCAGTTAGACCTCCCTCTTGGCTAGCAATCTTAATATGCCAGGACCTCCAAACTCTAGCACAAGATGGCTCTAAAATTTTAAAGAACAAAGATGATACTTTACCGACTAAGTTGGGTTTGACCCAGTCCCAGGTATTTTCAATAGCCTCCTGCACATATGCAAACTGGACAATGGATAACAAAGGAGGAAGAAGTATTGATGCATGTGAATTACGGTGATGCTGGTGAAGGATACTGAATATACCAAGGGCTACTATAACAAACTACTCGGTTTTGAAGGAAGCACAACCAGAATGCTTCTTAGAAATGTAGATGGTAAGACTTCCACTCAGATATTTGGGCCATGTTTTCAGCAAGACTGGTCCCTGGAAAAGACATTCAATTTTAAAAAAGGAAAGGGTCAGCAAGGAAGAGGAAGATCCTCCACAAGACGGATCAACCCAATGCCTGCAACAATGAGCTCCAGCATAGCTCTTATCAAGATGGTACAGGTTTGGATACAGTGTTTTGTTCTGCTGTACATCCTGTGCCTCTGAATCAGAGCTGACTCAATGGCACCTAAAACCAACTTAAAATATTTCTTCATGCCTCTACACCTCTGCTCACATTCTTTTTTTGGCCTATAATTGTCTCAATTTTCTCTTTTTCTATCTGGTAGTCTACTTTGTGGTAGTTACATAGGCTTTTTGTCAATTTCAGTATTGAGAGTGAAGGGGTGGAGTTAGCCTGTCAATCAGGTCTCAGCTTGATGAACTCCTCTGGAGATACTAAGGAGGCAAGTAGTTCACTGGGGTTGGGACACATACTCACTCCCTGGGAGACATTGCCACTGACAAGTCACTTGGAGGCAGACTGAGGGCAGCCAGACCCTCAGACGTGGGACAGCCACATGGAAAGCCCTGCCAGCACTGAGATGCTTCCACCACCGCCGGGTTTGCAAGACATTTCACCCACTGACCTTTGATCGTCACTGCATGTGTTCCGTGACTCTGAAGAGGAATTTATAGATTGGTATTGGACATATGGGCTAGTATCAGACTTATGGACTTGATGTGGACTGGATTGGGATGCTTTGTCAATATTCAATTGCTTTTGTATATTAATCTCTTTCTTATACACATATGAGTGTCTATGAATTTGTTTCTCTAGTCTACTTAGGCTGACATATCTTTCTAGATGATTCATGCCGTTCCTCAGAATAACTTGACTATAACTTCTCCATTGCCTGCTACAACACCTTATACCACATTTCATTCTTTTCTTAGTGTATTTTTATTCTTATTTTATTCCACAGAGATTCAAGGCAGGAAGGTGATATAATGAACTCCTTCATTTGGACACCCATGTCACTTTGAAGTACCTTAATATGCCCTTTCATCTATATATTGCTGCTCTTTATTTAAATGTTGTGGTTATAAGCACATTTGAGAGTAGAGACACTAGATGTACTCAGTATGAAACTTCAGCATCTACCAATGGCCTGTTTATAGTATTTGTTTATTAATAAATGAGTAACAAGGGAATCCTCAAGTATTTAGCTGTCTGGTAAGACTTCAACTCAGTGGATTCTAAAGTTTTGGAATCCAAGAAATGAATGAGAAGTTATTACTATGATTGTAAAAGTATAATTCCTGTGTGCATGTATATGGCTAAATTAATAATTTTTATGTCCATTTATTTCCTGAAGCTATAAATAATCCAAGAGCAGAACACTTAAGGAAAAAATTTAAAATGGAGGGTGTGGATTTCAATGCAACATCATGGCATATTTTCTCTCACATATTAGAAACACTTAGTCGTTTATAAATTGCTATTTAAATATTAATTATGTTAATCATAATCACCTGATCAGAAATATACTTAACTCGGTTCTAACAAAAATTAAATATCCACAATAAGGATAGACTAATATTAGATTAGAATGGTTCCATATTTCCTGGCCTTTGTGCTTACACATCTGTAAATAGAATATTCCATAGGATGGTTTAGCCTTGGAAGAGTAGTTACAATGGTAGAATGGGATGTAGAGAGTGAGAGAATGAGTCTCTGGTGACCTTGGGGAATATTTGGAGAGCAGAAGTGAGGGATTCTACAAAGCATGGGGCAGCTCAGGTCTTCCTTGGTGTGCATTATTTCACTCTTTCTTATTTTGTACCTTTCTTCTGAGATAAAATATAAATGCATTGAAATTCACAGACCTTAACTGTACAAGCCTGTCAATTTTGACAAATATATACACACATGTAGCAAACATCTTTATCAAGGACTAGAACATTTCCAATACTCCAGACATTTCCCCTGTGCTCTCTTCCAATCAATCCTCATCCCCCATTGGCAACCCCTGCTCTGATTTCTAATAGACTAGATTAGTTTTGTCTGGTCTTGAACTTCATATAACTAGAATTATGCACTTTGTACTTATGTGTGTCTGGCTTGTCATTCAGCATAATAGATGTCAAAGTCATTCATATTATTGTGTGTATCAGTGGTTTCTTCCCTTTATTGCTGAATAATGTTACATTGCATGAAGAGAACACACTTTGTTTATCCATTCTCCTATTTGATGACATTTGGGTTGTTTACAGATTTCTGCTATAATGACTTAAGCAGCTATAAACATTCACGCACAAGTCTTTTTTGTGAACATATGCTTTCATTTCTCTGGTAAATATCTAGGAATGGGATTTCTGGGTAGGTGTATGTTTAACTTCATAAACACTCCCAAACATTTTCCCAAAGTGATTGTATCATTCTCCTTTCTCATCAGCAGTATATGAGAACTCCAGTTTTGCTACATTCTTACCAACATTTAGTGTTTCCTTTATTCCCCCTATACCCACTGGAGAGGGTGTAAAGAGGTGTCTCATTGAAGTTTAATTTATATTTCATTCATGTTTAATGAGGCTGAATGTTTTTTCATCTGCTTCTTAAATTTTTGTGAAGTGCGTACAAATATATGTATATTTTTCATTTTATCAATTGATAGTATTTTTACCAAGTAGTAAGTGCTATTTATACCTGCTGCACCCAATTCCTTTTCCAGGCACGTGTGAAGGCACACACACAGAATATTGAACAATAATTTTTCTTAGCAGTACCCTTTGCTAAGCATATTTTTTAAAAATATGATGTTCACATCATCAATTTCCTTTATGAATGCTTTTGTTGCCCTCTCTATAGATTCTGGTTTTATACTTAGACTTATGCACCATCTTCAATAATCATTTTTACACCAAGTGAGGTAGTGGTCAATATTCATTTTATCTCTTCCTGTGCAGGTTTAGGTATTCCATCATTGATTATTGAAGACTTTGCCCACTGAATGATCTTGGCACCATTATAAAAAACCATTTAGCCATGTGTATATTGCAGCATTTCTGGACTCTGTTTTGGTGAAGTGATCCGTTCTGATTTTAAGGTGCTGAAGAGTGACAGGAGCTTGACACACAGCAACCCCATGGGATGGAGGAGAACAGCCCCAGTGGGTTCTGAGATTATAGTCTTCTTGAAAGCGGTTCTCCAGGCCTGTCTCCCAGGAAGCCCCAGCTGGGTGGTTGGGAACTACCAGTCTTTCAACCAACTGGTGGCCACTTAGCCACTGCGCCACCAGGACTCATTGTAATAAAAGGACACAGTTTTCCTTGCCTAATTATTTCACATGACTCCAATTAGTGTTACTTTGAATCAGAAGTAACTCGATAGCAGTGATTTTGGTTTGTTTGTTTTTGTTTTTTTACTTTGAGCTTTAGAGTAGGTCTTGACATTAACACACCAATGGAGTCCACCAGCTTTGAGCTTTTCAAAAAGATTGTTTTGTTTCTACCATCCTATACATTTTGGAATCCACCTGTCACTTTTTGCAAAAAAATCAATAAAACAAAACAAAAATCGTTTTCCTTGATTATGAGAGCACACTCAACTAGATCTTCAAGGAATGTCTAAACTTGTTTGAGAAACTTGTTTGATATGGTAGTAATATTAATATTCGATACATTAATATTGAGATTATAAATCCAAACTCCTATCTGTTCATTTTTGCTTCAGTTGATCCCCTTCCAATATTTTATCAAATCCAATGTAGTGACTTTCTCCCGCTTTTGTTAATTTTTCCTAAATACTTTATGATCTAAACTAATTTTGACTGTAATTTTGAAATCACATCATTCACTTTACTGTCAGTGTCATAAATTTTCCTATATTCCTTATCTGAAAGACATTCTGTTAGACCAGATTGGCTAGAGAAATAAATCCAGGAGACACTCAAGCAAATATGAGAAAGTTTTATGTCAAGAAATTATTACATATCAAGCAAACATCCCAGCCCAGTCCAGAGCAAGTCCATCAGTCTGATATTAGTCCATAAGTCCCTCTGCAGATTCATGCAGGTGCATGCAATGATGCAGAATTCAGGGTTGGTGGCTCCAAAGTCTTGTGCATGCAATGGCCCTGGCTGTATCTATGGGGTCTGACTGCCACCAGCATGGTTCTAAGTGGCTTGTCCACAGAAGGAGAGAGAGAGAGAGAACTGCCTCTAGGGAGAAAGAGAAAGAGGCTGGCCTCAGTCATTTATCTCCATTGCCTTCCAATCAAGCTGTGGTCCAATTGACAGGCTAAAACTCTGCCTACATGTTCCTATGGGAGCCACGTTGGCATGCAAAATGTAACCACCATAGCCCAGCCCATCACTTCTATATTTTCCAGTTGACACGAAATTATTTAACTACTACAGTCACTTATGAAGGTTAAATTGGCCGTGGAAATTTGACTTTGATTGTCTTGATAATACCTAACAAAGGAGGAAAAATGCAATTTTTTTTACAATGATCTCTTCAGAATTCAACAGAAGCAGCCTCACAAGTTTTAACATTATAAGGCTCACACAAAAGAAAGGAATATCACTAGATTTTGCATGAAGGAGAGATTTTTCATTTTCCCCATAACAGCCAAAATTACCTATGGCGTGTCCTTGTTGAAATTGTGTTGCCATTACAATGGTTGAAAACACACATATACAGCCATCGAGGCCAGTGCACCAAAGATATGATTGTGATCCTTGCGACCAATTCTGTCTTTAAGCAGCAGAAAGAAAAAAATACCTGTATATAATAATTTAAAACTTTTGAATGTATTTTTAGGGATATGAAGTTTTGGGTTAGCCAGCATATGACAATGTCTGTTTTCCTTGAAGTCAATGAAATGCAGATTTCACAATCATTGAACAGTAATAATGAGAAACGTAAAAGGTTTCCCAACAGCTCTTTGTGAAATATTTACCTCTGTGGCCATGATATTCCTGATATTCTTACCTTGGGCAATGTTGTGAACCCTTATAAAAGAAAACATTATTTATAGATTGTATATTCCCCAAAGACACTTGGACCAACACAAGTCTTCTTTCTTTTTGAACATAAAACTTTGCATGAGAAAGTGAGATAATCTATTCAAAATAAACTTGATTCTTCAAGACCCCTAATTTTTTTCCTGAAATGTAGTAAGTTACTTACATTGTAAGGAAGACTTCCAGGGGCATATTGAACAGAAATACTGAAATTTCAGTCCTTGAAGATTTTCATTCATCTGATATAAAGCAAACTTTTCTATTTAGATCAACTCACTTCACCTCAAAGCATCTTCCAAAATACTGCAAAGCAAAGCAAATCCATTGCCAGAGTCAATTCTGCCTCAAACTCTAAATTTGTAGAGGACCTGACTTTCTCACCTATTTCTGGCAGAGTAGCTGTTGGATTTGAATGACTGACTTTTCAGTTAGCAGCCTAATGTTTTTATTATAGTACCAACAGAACTTCTTAGTACTTACCCAGACCAAACCTAATCCCCTCTCATCGGAAAAAATCTGACTTATGATGAACCCAGTAGGCTTTCTGAGGCTGTAAATCTTCATGGAAACAGTCTACGAAATTGCTGTGGATTTGAAATACTGAGCTTGTGGTTAATGACTTAATGTGTATAACTCATCATATGCCATCAAGACTCCCTACTAAATACTATTGTGTTGCTGCTGTTGTTGTTAGTGTTGTTAAATTGGTTCCAATTCAAAGTATGCACAACAGAACACTGATGAGTCCTGGACCACTCTCATAATTGCTATCATGCTTTGAGTCTGTCATTGCAGTCACTCTGTCAATCCATTTCCTTGGCAGTACTCCTCTTTTTCTATGATCTTCTACTTGACCAAGTATGGTGTCCTTTTTCAGAAGATGGTCTCTTTTGACAATATGCCCCAAGTACATGAAACAAGATCTGACTATCTTCACTTCTAAGGAATATTTCTATTGTACTTCTTTCAAGAAATACCTGTTTGTTCTCCTGGTAGTCCATGGTACTTTCAATGTTCTTTTCCTAGACCATAATTCAGTCATAGCAATTCTTCTTTACTGTTCCTTATTCATTGCCTAATTTACATAAGCATCTGAAGCAATTGAAATGCCATGGCTTGGTTCAGTCACTCTTTGGTCTTCCAAGACATATTCCTTTTCTTGAACACTTTAAAAAGGTCTTGTGCCATAGATTTTCCCCATGCAGTACATCATTAATTTCTTGACTGCTACTTTAATGAACTTGCATTGTGAAACCAAAGAAAATGAAATCCTGGACAATATAAATATTCTCTAGCATGATTTTTCTATTGATCCAGTTTCTCTCTTCACACTGAGTTTTTGGTTTATATTGAAGACTTTGATTTTCATCATCAAATGCTTTAAGTCCTCCTCACTTTCAGCAAATAAGATCGATTATTCTGGATATAGTAGTTTGTCAATAAACCTTCTTCCAATCTTGATGCTCCATTATTCCTCATATAGTCCACATTCTCAGATTTTTTACTCAGCCTGCAGATGGAATAAGTATGATGAAAGGGACCAACTCTGATGCGCACCTCTGATGCTTGACTTTAAGCGATTTCCTTTTGATCCCTGTGCAGTTTCTAAAAAAGCAGAATCAAGTGTTCTGAAATGCCCATCCTTTTTAAGATTTTCCATTATTTTTTATGCTTCATGCAGCTAAATGTCTTTGCATAATAAGTAAAACCCCAGTAAACCCCTTTCTTCTTTTAGCCAAGATCCATTTGACATCTTGTGCCCCATCCTTTTCTCAATCTGGCTTGAATTTCTGGCTTCTTCCTGTTAATATCATGCTGAAACTGTTGTTGAAAGATCTTGAGCAACACTTTTACTTATATGCTATATTAATGATATTGTTTGATAACTTCTGTACTCTGTTCACCATAGTGGCATGCAAGCCTCCATTGATGGATAGATGAGAGTGACACTTGAAATCTATTTCTTCAGTATCATTGATTCTCGATCATATGCTACCTACATCCTGAAATCATTGAATGTCAACTAGTTCTGTTTGGTAGAGTGATTGTTTTGTGATGCTTTCTCAATTGTTCAGTATTTCACTCATAGAATCTTTCAATATTACAATTTGGAGTTCATTTTTCCCCCTTCTGTTCCTTCAGCTTGTGATAAGCTGAGTTTTCAACTTTTTGGTTTTCTAACACCATGTCTTCGCATAGTTCATTTTAATTTTGTACTTTTTCCTCTTAAGCGCCTTCTAAACTTTCAATTCAGGTTTTCTCCACCATTTTTTCCATTTCCTTTAGTTATTCCAGGTTCAAAAACAAGCATCAGAGTCTGTTCTGACATTCATTTTCATTTTCCCTTCTTTCTTGACTTTTTAGTGACCTTTTGCTTTCTTCATGCATGATGCTTTTGATGTCCTCCCACAGCCTGTCAGGTATTTTGTCATTATTGCTCCTGCTTCATAGTCTGTTCTTATTCTGGAAGTCCTATGGAAACCTGTTCACCTGGGGTGACACTGGTGGCATTTAAAATATCCGTGACATAGCTTCTAGCATCTCAGTAGCACATGAGCCACCATAATAGAACCAACTGACTGAGAGGCAGTGGACTAAGGACTATAAAAAGCTGCAATTCCACACAGTATTTTGTATGCTGTGATCCTTTCTGTCATAAAGCAACTACCTGGACACAGCAAAGAGAAGGGAGTGTCATTATCGGTGATGCAACACTAGGTGATTTCATCTTCAGACTTTGCCTGGTTGCTTGATCCCTCAGGAAAGAGAGAGTTGCAACAGGCCATCCATCCGGTCGGGCGATGTTTATTTGCCTTGTTTCTGTTTATCTTCTGGAGAAGCTTTTGCCTCTTTAGAAACTGAGGACATCTAACTGTCCCTGGGCATTTAGGGCAAATTAAGTTTAAGAACCACGGTGTTGAAATTTTACCACTGTTCTTCCTAAACCTCCATTCCACTTTGTTAAGACAGCACAGATTAGTTTGAAGATGATGGCAGATTCCCTTGTTGAGAGTGTCTTTAAGGTTAGAAGTGAACGTAGGCATGGTGGCAAAGGGCTTTTAACCTTAGAGGATAAAAATTCAACTTTATGCTTTAGGTTAAGAATTTTTCTCTCAGCTGTGAAGGCTGGAGAATGCACCTCCAAGTCAGGGATAGCATGCCTAAAGAGTGAGAAATAAAGCCATCCTT
The DNA here is from genome assembly GCA_004026705.1 of Nesogale talazaci. Lineage (NCBI taxonomy): Eukaryota > Metazoa > Chordata > Mammalia > Afrosoricida > Tenrecidae > Nesogale > Nesogale talazaci. The sequence continues at coordinate 51,614 of PVJH01004088.1, read as the reverse complement.
CGCAGACTAACAGCAGAGCTGCCACTGGGAAGGCAGAAGATTTAAGTACAAAAAAGAAAACAAGAAAAGCTTCCAACAGACAATTCACACATGTCACAAAAATCCACCCTCCTGCGTCTGAAGTTACACATATGTCTCTGTATTTCTATATTGAGACTTATCTTTGCAATATTTTTCGTTGTAGATGCTATAGAGTTTTGTTTAATTGAAATGGGCATTAAGCAGCCATGTATTCTTTCCATTTGTGACATGCAGCCTTTCAAATCATCCAGCTAACAGGAGCCTTCGCTTAGTCCACTAATTTATCTGATGTTGAAATTGTTAAAGTTTAATTTGATGATCGAATTTCCTTATGAATGTTATTAGAAATACAAGCACGAGGCAACCGTATGGCAGGTCTCGCTGAGTGAACCTGATCTAAACAGTCTAAAACTTTCTCTTGTTCATTTCAATCATTCGTGCCTTTTACTTGGCTATCCTTTCACTGCCATCAGCAAGAGAGTTGTTTCTATATTGAGCTGAGCTCTCTTAAAGGATCGTGTCACATCTCGATGGTTTTATGAAGGTTTTACGAAGAATGCCACATGTCCACTGCAGGTGGGAAAAGCTGCTTCCGCATTAGTAAACTGGGTAATGACATTGCGCTTGAGTTGGTGTATGAGTGAAGAAAGGATGAGTTGATGCATGTTGTTGCTGTTAGGGGTCTTGGATCAACCTCTGACTCTGGGGACCCCAGGCACAACAGGATGAGACTGGGTGATCCATCACATTTTCATGGTTGAGTTTTTGGAAGTAGTATGTCAGGCCTTCCTCCCTCCGGTCTTTCTAGAATCTCTGCTGAAACCTTTGCAGCTTCATAGTGGCATAGAAGTCTCAATCGATGAATGGAGGAGGGCGACCTTTGAAGTCAATTGACCAGGCATTGAACTCAGGTCTCTACATGGCAGGTGGGTCTTATATCAAAGAACTATGACTGATTCATATCGTACACAAACCCTCATGTGTCATTGGCTGATCAAAAAGAGGTGGTACGAATGACTACTGTTCTGGTTGGAGGTCGCAGCTAACTCAAAGGTTCTTCAGGGGCAGGGCGTGGTGATCTACTTCTGACGAATCTTAACTCTGCAAAATCAGTCACTGATACCCCCACGGAGCACAATTCTGCTCCGCTAAATGTGCAGCTGCCACGAGCAAGCACTTCCTTGATGGCAACTGTTTTTTATTTATTTATTTTTATTCTAGAGGGAGTTTAGGTCTTAGCTCTGTGAAGTCTAAAATGAGTTTTCATAGCGAGAGGGATGAGTCCAACTGGAGATTCAGGAAACCAGACTCCTCCCACCTTGAGGTACTTTTTATTAAATCATTTTATCAGGGGCTCGTACAACTCTTATGACAATCCACACATACTTCCAATTGTGTCAAGCACTTTTGTATATTTGTTTTCCTCATTGTTCTCAAAGCACTTGCTTTCTACTTGAGCCCCCGGTATCCACTCCTCATTTTTCTCTGTCCTTCCCGCTCCTCCATGAAACCTTTATAATTTATAAATTATTATTATTTTGTCATATCTTACACCACTCCATGTCTCTACCCACTTCTCTGCTTTCGGTCCCCTGGGGAGGAGGTCATCTGTGCATCCTGCCATCTGTTTTTGGAGTGTATCAGGAGAAGTTGGGAAGAAGGTGCTGGAGATCCAGAAGATGGTTTTTACCAGCCTACCTGTGAGGGGGCAGGCATCATTTCGATTCCTATGTCAGTGGCTGGAAGTCAATCATGTGAGCACTGGCTAAGGCAGGGATGGCGGGGCAGGCCTTCTACACTCTCCTTCTCATCAGAGATAGCTCATTATTTTGTTATGTCAGGTTAAATAACCAGAATCCTTTCAGGAAAAAAAATAAGGATAAAAATCAGACTGATGTAAATATGATTTTACTTGTGGTCACACTATAATTTCAGAGTTTGGACTGATTAATTATGCTTCCTGACTCACTTAAAAGGAATGTTAGTATGATTTGATAGACAAAGCCATGGACCCAGATTCAAACTCTGAATAATTTTGTTGCCTCTGCTACTGATTGCTTGAATGACATTTGCAAGTCTCTTTCTGGAGCCACATACAGTTCATCTGTAAAATTAGAGCATTGAATTCAATGGTTGTTAAGGTCGTATCAAAGCACTAACGTTATAAAATTGACTTTGTTTTGTTTTCCGATGCTGCTATACAGTTACAATCAGAGGAATAATAAAGACAATATAGTGCATATCTTTTGTAATAGAACTATTTTCCATTTTAACTTTTAGAGGTTTAGTGAGGTTTTTAACTTGTAGAGGTTCCTGGCACAAGACTTTGTCTTTCTTTTCTCTGTGTGCACAACAAAGCTTTGAAAGATTTACCTCCTATCCAAAAATTTTCACTTTTTTTTGTGGAACAAAGGTTAACAAGAATACTACTTCACAGATCTCTACTCATTAAATCATTACACTCTTAGCTTGATAGGGTAAATTGGGTCATGAAACTTACAGGCAGTCATCTGTGAGGAATTGAACTTGGGTCTTTTCCATTTCCAGCTGTCAAATTGCCTCTCAACAATAAATGAAATATTGTGAAGCATTATAAGGTTTTGCACAGGTCTTTGCTGTCCGTATGTCCAAAAGCATCATAGAAAAGAGATTTTCACCAAGACATTTTTCTCCTTTAATTAATTTTCTCTACTTCCATGGTATTAATATTCACATGCATGTGTTGTGTCTGTTTCTGTGTGTATGTGTGCCTAAAATAATCGAAGACACTCAAACATCCTTCTCCTTTGAACATGTTTTTGAAGCCCCAGTATTCTCAGTAGACAAATGGAAAAGACTGCTTTTTATTTGTCACCTTAATTCCTCCAGACTGTTCCTTATCCTGTTCAATTCTCTATAAGAGGCAAAGCTCCCATTTTAAAATAGATGTACATAGGAAAAGATCTGGAAATGCTCCCATTTAGTGAACAAATCAAATCACACCAAGCCACTGCCTTCCAGTCAAGTTTTACTCAGATGGAGCCTGCAAGATCCAGTCGAATCATCCCCATGTAGATTCAGAGGCTGCAAATCATCACAGAAGCAAACTGCTGTATCTTCCACCTAGAGAGCAATGGGGAGGGGGTTTCGAAACACTGGCCTTTGGGGTCACAACCAAGCACTGTAACCATGGCACCACCAGGGTTCCCTTCATTTAGTGACAGAAGCTGACATGTGCATGCTTTTCTCGATCTGAGCTGATATAATCCTGGTATTGATCTTACAATCATTTCTTTTTTGATAGTGGAGAAAAGCAACTCAGCAAACACAAAAACAAATCTGTTTTCTTTTCTAATAAGAGGCAAGCACTGTCATCCCTCACAATCTTCCCAAGAGCAGCTATTTCTTTAATGCCCACTGGGCTCAGGGGAATGTGAATCTGACCACATTCCAGGTTCCACATTCTCTGTGTTCTTCTGAGAATTTCAAAACACTTTACCAACTCGGATTCATTCCTATCACACTTAATAGTCGCAAGATTATCCTCCTTTTGCTGACTGGAAAACTGACACACTGAGAGTGTAAGTGACAAATTCAGAGCATGAGGTGGAGCTGAGAATTGTACCCAGGGCTCTGGAGAGCCAGGGCCTGGCTCCAACAGCTAGATAAGGCTTCCTCTTAAGCTGAGAAGGCACCTCACATTTTTTTAAGCGGGTGGTTTTATTTTAATTTTTTTAAGACACAGAGAGATTACTGAAAAGAAAAAGGGATGAAAAAATTAATAGGAAGTCTTACTTATAAAGTTGAATGTCGTACATGGTTAGAATTGGGAAAAATATCTCCTACCTGGAACCATCCAAGACCTTGAAATGCTGGGAAGTGATTAACAAGTGACAACAAAAAAGGGGATATGAAAAATGTTCATAGGCATCCTTTAGGAAACAAAAATGTCTTTGCATAAATACTAGAATGGAAAATGAAACAACCTCAGGTTCCTTTATCTTATTTCTAAGGCTCTTTCAAATACACATCTTCATTTCTGATTCTTGCCAGGGCAAACAGATTTGGACACTTCCACTCGGCAGCTTCTCTGGCCATTGATCTCATCAGTAGATCCCCTTGTGATCTTTGCGACTCAGCACTTTCATTTAGACAAGGTTGGCTTACATATTAAGCAAAAGCCAAAATATGCCAAATGTGATGAACTGTTTCAGTTTTGAAAACATTAGCTTAGGTAAGCTTTTCTGTGATAAGACATTAATAATGCTTTGCTCATGATATGAAGCAACTTTTAATGATTGATTAATAGCTCTCCGATGTAAACAGTGATAACAGCGAATGTGCATGTTTGCTGTTGTTTAAGCAGATAGAGAGTCCGTGATTCAAATGAAAAGTACCCTGTAATTAATAAGCTAAACCCAAATGTTTGTGCATCTAGTCCTTACAGCCAATGGACATGAAGCACTTGTCAGGTATTTGTTATTCGGTGGGGAGAGTCATCACTCACAGCACGAGGGAAGACAGACAAAAGTGTGGGTTTGTGAGGGAGGGATACGCTTTCAGAAACTTGCCTCATCAAGTCATGCAAATAAGCATATTTCCATTGGCCCAGGGCTGAAAAGAAATTATTCTGGGCTTAAAGGGAATCAGGCAGTCGACTCCAAAGTGATATTCCATTTTGCTTCCTTAATTTTTGTTCTCATTTTAAAAAGCCAGTGCTTGCCTAAAAAGTTCTGAGTAAGTCTCCTGCAAGAGTAATCTTGCTACTTGGTTTTTGTGGGAACAGTTAGAGGAAGTAATAGCTGAAGCTTACGTGGCTAGGTTCAGGCACAGTGTAGTCAGGCTCCTGCATTAAATTAGAGAGGATGAAGACTTTAAGAACCTTATGAGATTGTCTGCAGATGTATTCCGGAGGAGAATACAGACCGACCACAGCTGTGGGAAGAGTGTATAGAATTGTAAATCTTTTCGCAATTGTGTCCTTCCCAAATAATATTTTCTCTTGATTAATTCAGTAAAGTTCTGCATAGTCCGGAAATGTTGACTGTGTGATGATAATAAAAGGGTGGTAGCTGAGTGAGCAAGGAGTTTATTGTGTGTCTGGTAGTAGTTCTCACAGTGTGCTCTCAGGACCAGCAGTATTTAGAACTGATTAGAAATGCAAAGCCGTTGTCTCCACCCTGGATCAGCAACTGTGTGGGACTCAACAATACACATTTTAGCAAGCTCACCTGTGATTCTGACCATGCTATAGTGTATGAGGATGACTTACTAAAGAATTGGGCAGATACCCCAGATTCCTGGGGTAGTCTGACCTCGAACAACTAGAATCTTCTTATGACGGAGATGAAGCGGGTATTATCTTCTTTTGGACACAGGCAGGACATGAAGATGGACCAGGACCATTTCAGTCTAAAAGGTCGTTAAATCAGACACATTCACCACCTAGGTTGCCTCAGGCTGCGCTCTGCTTGCCACGGGCAGCCCTGATTCATTCACATTAGAGTCTGTGGAGAGACTGTTCTGTTTCACCTCTGGCACTTTTTAATTTTTGCTGCTAAATAAAAATGCAAATTCCTCAGTCCCAATTTTTCTTTCAGGCTACTATGGAATCCACTGAAACCAGTTTTGCCACCATGGACTGGGTGATGGCTCCAGAGGGGACCAGTGATCTGATTGAGTAAAGAGTAACTTGAAGTGATCTTCTGGTGTACTACCAGAGTAGAACGGGACCACCTGGATTCCAAACCTGTAATCTTCCTAGAAACCAACTGCCACATTGCCCTCCCAGGGCAACCAAGGAGCTTGAACCAAAGATCTTCTGGTGGCATGGTGCTCTTAACAACCACATTTTAATGATTCTCCATGAAGATGACAGCCAGGAAACCCTATGAGGCCAGCTTTGCTTCATCAAATTGCTTCTCAGTAAGTCAGCATCAACTCTACAGCACATACTAAGAGGCTTGCTGGGGTTAGGACAGTGTGGCAGTCATGTGCTTATATTAATTTTATGATTGAAATGTAGGGATGGAATCTGGCTTGTTAATCTGGAGATAGCCATTGAGTAGCCAATGAGGCCTCTATGTGGGCATGGCTTTCTCCAGAGACTTCTGGGAAATCTCTCGATATTTCCCTCATGAAGATGAGAAGCTATCTTCCCCACTGGTTGGGAGTTAGTCTCAGAGACGGTGAATCATGGACAAGACAGGATGGCAGTGTTCGAGAAGCTGGAGAAGCCAGCCGAGAGACCACACGGCTTTGCCCTGATGGAGCCAGGCCTCTGAAGTTGGGGCGGCCAGATGAAGACCTCTGCCAGCGATGAGTTGCTTCTGCTGTTGATGGACCCTGAGTCCTGGAAGCGAGGAGCCATGTGGAGACCCCTGCCAGTGCCGGGATTCTGCAACCACCGACCTGTGACTTCGTGAGTCGGAAGGAGATTTTATAGACTGATTTTGGGCATATGGGTTAATATTGGACTTGTGACTTTGAACTGGTCAGGGCTCAATGTCCTGTTCCTCTTGTATATAAACCTTTTTCTTATATTGATATGCGTGTCTATAAAATTTGTTCCTCTAGTCTACCCGGACTAACACAGACAGGTTTAGCAACTAAGAATTATGCATTGCTTGGAGATCAGACTTCAACTAGCAGAAGGTTGAATCCAGTATCAATCAAATTTGAAACTCTGCTTTATTAAAACAGAAAATATAATGTAAATTTAAAATGCCCTAAAATGAATAAGCAAATATTATATGTCTCCCTCCATCAACCTAGGCTTTGTGTTATTATCTCTGTTACTTCTCCAGCAAGGTAGAGAGAACCATGACAATTGTAACTACACATGGGCAAGATTAAGCATGTTCGATAACAGTATGGCCTGGACACTGGAGAGTTGGAGCAGGATGGAGCTTCAGCACAGAAAACAGTGTGGTAAGGGTGTTAAGGCACCCGGGGGTCAAGGAAGAACTCATTACCAGTGAATGTGATCATTTGGGTGCCTACAAGCTGTGTGCCAAACCCAATTCAATATAAAAATACTATACATATACATAGCTTACTCATAGAACATATTTCTTAATCCATACATAACTTACTCATAGAACATATTTATATCCAAATAAACTAGGACAAATAAACAAGGACAGTTCTACTCCATCTCACAGGGAAGACTTGAATCAGAATCACTCAATGTCTGAACAGCATCTAGTTTGAGATACTAAGAGTACAATCTTTGGTCTAAAGCGTCTCAAACAAGAACAAACATCAGGTTTATGGAGATGATTTTATAGTGGAAGGATAGTCAAATCTTTGAGGTTTTGCAAAAAGTTTATGGGTACAATGCTCCATTGAAATCAGGAATGTATAAATGTATTACTTCTTCTATGACCAAAGCAGACAAGGCTGAAGATGTTGCTGAAGGCCAGCAACAACAAACTATTCCACATCAATTTGTGAGAAAAAAATGATTTTATTTGTGTCTTAGTTAAAAATGTCCAACAAGTAGATCTAGAAACAATAGGCAAATCCACAGACATCTCAATGACTTCAACTTACACCATTCTGGCTGAAAAATTGAAGGTCAGCATATTTTCTGCTTGATGGATGCCTAAACCATTGCACCCAAGTCAGCTACAGATAAGAGCCGAGCTTTCAATAAAAATTATAAACAAATGGTGATGGGATTATGGCAGGGGTGGTTGGAGGAAAGTTAATGACAATGAGTACAAGAACAAAGAAAATGGTCTGAAACTGAGTGTGGAGATGGTGATATGACTCTTCTTGATGGGATTAAACTGTTGAATTGTGTGGTATATGAATTAAATGAATGCTAATAAAACTTTAAAAAATGGTAAACAAATAGGACCAAGAGCCTGACATATTTCTTGAAGGAATTGTGATAACATGGCTTTAGCAGTAATGTCCTGCAGACAAAACACAATAAAAGAAATGACTACTAAAAATATAGAATGATCAGTCTAAACAAAAGCAGACTAGTCAATAGCCAAAGTCCTGGCTTTGTGGGATATTCTAGACATTTTGTGGGGTGGCTTTCTAGAGAAATAAAGAATGATAAAACCCGCTTCTTATGAGAGTGTTTTGAGAAATTTCATCAAAAGGCCAAGGAAAACTTCACCAGAACCCTTTATGCTCCTATTTATTAATGCAAAAAATAAAGTCAATTTTGGTTGGAAATCATTAGACTCCATTCCAGTACAGTTTTTTATACTTCTGACTTCTTGTTTCCTAATCTTAAAAATTATCTTTCTTCATTTAATAGTGTCAAAAAGACAATATTGACATGATTAAATTCCTAGGGCCCTCAGTTCTTTAGGGATGGACTAAGTGGCCGGTATCATTGTGTACATAAGTGTCTTAAGCTCATTGAAGTCTATGTTAAGAAATATAGTTTATATGTATATGTTTACCTCTTAGCCAGTTACTAGCATGCTACTGATTGTCTTAAAAGGTTTCCTGTTTGTTATTGACCTTAGAGAGAAATATTAACAGTGGCTTTGAGTAGGAGTGACTTCAATATCATAGGTAATTATTGAGTGCTTAGTGAAAGAGTGAGTCATGGCAAAGGTTATGTGTCAAAAGTCACAATAATAGCCCAAGAATCTTAGGGTGGGAGCCTCTTTTATCACTGATCAGTGGCTCTATATGCCTAGATGACTAAGACAGATAAAATAAAACACTACAGCATGGGGTTCTGATTAATGAAATGAAGCACTTTTGTACCATGACTTGGATCAAGCACAGAAAGTTTTATCTAAGAGAGATGGTGCCCACCCTCTATGAATATTTTAAAGAAGACAAAGCCTTCATAGATCCTTGAGAGTATGTTTACCCAGCCTCGAGGCAGAGCTTGGGTGTATTCTATCTAGAAGCAGAATAGTTTCTCAAGATCTCTCTGAGTTTCCGTGATTCATTCCATGGTTTCTTCACCCTAGTCTCCTTCCTTGCAGCTTCACCATAACATCCTAGTCTTTCCTCTCTTCCCTACTCGATATTGTCTATGTCCCTGGCCTCCATGTCTTTCTCATCACGATCCTTTCTAAGGATATGTTCCAGACTTCTTTGGCAGCTGCCTTAGCAAAAATGGCAGCTGGGCTGTTTGTGTTCTGACACCAGTCCCAGTCTCAGCCCACAGGTGGAGCTTGCGAAATGCGCTTCAAAGAGCCCACTCAGCCGGCCGAGGGCTGGAGATCAACCTTGGGCACTGCATTGACTGGTGCAGCCCAGAGGGGGTTGGCAGCAGAGGAAACAGCTTGCTCTAACCAGAAAAGGAGTGGCAGAGGCACACCCCACTTTGCAACTCTGCCAGAAAGGGACACCTACAATGTAGACAATCAAGTCAATAGGTCTACCCCCATTGAAAACAAAATCAGCAGCTTACCATATTTGTGTGCATTAGGGCAAGTCCCACAGTGGAGAGTCATGGGAATTCCTGATGGAAAGTTTAGGAGTTGCTTGGTTTCATCATTCCTTAATGTTCCCTGTGGGTTTTCAGTCCTGTGACTCTTTAGAGGAGTAGAATGTGTAGTCTTTCTCTCACAGAGTGGCTGATAGTTTCAAACTGGTAACCTGTGACTAGAAGCCCAGTGCATAACCACTACACTACCAGGACCACAACCAAAGCCTACAGTCACCATAGAAAGAAGAAATAATAAATGTTCGAGAAGAAATAGAAACAAAGCCAACAGAAAGCACCAAGAACACAGGAAATCAGTGTTTTAAAGGGATTAGCAGAATTGACAAGCCACTGGCAATTTTGACAGACTCATAAGGAAGTGACTTGCATTTGATCTTGCTATAGTTGCTGTTTGGTGCCCTTGAATCGGTTCCAATCCAGAGCGACCTTATGCAGAACAGAAGAAAACACTGTCCTGTCCCATGCCATCCTCACAACTGCTCCCAGGCTTGAACCCATTTTTGCAGCCACAGTGTTAATCCATCTCCTTGAGGGCCTTGCTCTTTTTTGCTGACCCTATGCTTTACCATTGCCCTTCTCCAGGGACTCGGTTCTCCTGACCGTATCATGTCCAAAGTATGTACGATGGAGTTTTGCCATCCTGGCCTCTAAGGAGCACTCTAGCCATACTTCTTGGGTCCAGTGCATATGACCCAGGCTTCTTGGGTCAAGTGCATATGACCGTGGTATTTTTCAATCGCCTCAGATGCATGAATGTGATAACTGGGATTGACTGTGCTGGATGAGGGTTGTAAGTGGTTTGTTAACAATCTCCATAATGTTATAGGGTCTAACATACATAACCTGTGGTGGAGTGTGGTCCCCTTGATCAAGTCAATGTCCTACTGCAATTGGAAGGAAGTTTACTCTGAAGGTGAGACCTGATCCTTTTTTAGCAGACTGTGGGAAAGCTTGACACTTCTACAACTGGGTTTAAACACTGCCTTTGGTTTGTTCAGCGCCTGTCCTATTGCCTGCCAGATCCAGGAGTCATTAATGGACTGTAGCCTTGTAGCCTGGACTCATCTGACTCTGCATCTCTAAGCCCATGGTCTTCTGGTTTCCACTTTCTGCTTTATCACCCTGACAACACCACCTGTCAAGAGAAATCGCCAGCTTAACATCTCGACCATGGGCATGAACTGGACTGGATTTAGGTGCTTCTACACCTGTGTGAGTAATTTCTTGATGTGATTTTTGGGCACACATAAAAGTGTCAATGTTTTTCATGATCTAAAGAACCCAGCCTAACCCAATGAATAAGAAATTAAATAGGTGATTTCAAAACAGATTAAGGGAAAGAAGCAGCATATTAATACTGAAGAGAATACTGGACAGAATAATAGCAGAAGAACTGGGTTTCAATGAATTTGAAAAACCTAGGAGAAATGATCAAACTTTTAGAAATTCACCATCTATCTAAATTAACATGGATTGAAATAAAAAAGTAAAAAAAAAACCCTGAATAGACCAATAACACCAAATAAGTTAATCATGCCATTAAAAACTGTCAATAACAACAAAAACAACAACAAAATTCCTGGACCAGATGAGTTCACTGGTGCCTTCAAACAAATGTTCAGAGACAAGCTAAAAGTAATTCCACTCAAGCCACTCCAGAGTATAGAAAGGGATGGGAAACTGTCAAATTCATTTTAAGAAGCAAGAATCATCCTGATTTAAAAATTAACACAGTCACCAATAAAAAAAAATCATATTCCTCATTAGGATTGTGTTTGGCCAGGTGTTCTCAACCTTCCTAATGCTGCAACCCTTTGATACACTTCCTCATTTTGTAGTGACCCCGCCCCACCATAAAATTATCTTTTGTTGCTACTTTGTAGCTGTAGTTTTGCTACTGCTATGGATCAGATGACCCCTGGGAAAGGGTCATTAAATTCCCAAAGGGATCATGACCCGAAGGTTGAGAACCACTGTGTTAGGCTGTATTCTCTAGAGAAGCAAAACCGGTGATATAGATACAAAGAGAAATTTATAAGAAAGTAGGCATTGGACCTCCACTCAAGTACTTCCACAAGGCAAGGACACTTTGTTCTATTAAATTGGCATTCCATGATGCTCACCTTCCCGACACTATCACTGAAGAAAAATGTGTGCATAAGCAAAAGTGGCGAATAAAGCTGATGGTGCCCGGCTATCAAAAGATATAGTATCTGGGGTCTTAAAGGCTTTAAAGTTAACAAGTGACCATCCAGCTCAGAAGCAACAAAGCCCACATGGAAGAAGCACACCAGTCTGTGTGACCAGAAGCTGTCGAAGGGATCAGGCATCAAGGAACTAAAAATTACATCATTATAAATGAGGGGGAGTACAGATTGGGGACCCAAAGTTCATCAATAGGTGAAGAAACATCCTCTTACAGAGGGGTCGCAGGGAGGAGATGAGTCAATCAAGGTACAGTATACAACAATGAAATATGCAACTTTCCTCTAATTCTTAAATGCTTCCATGCCTTACAATCATGATCCCAATTCTACCTTACAAATTCGGCTAGACCAGAGTATGTACACTGGCAAAGATAGGAGCTGGAAACATAGGGAATTCAGGACAGATAATCTCTCTAGGACCAGTGGTAATAAAGGTGATACTGGGAGGGTGGGGAGAAGGCAGTAACCTATTACAAGAATCTACATATAATCTCTTCCCTAGCGTAGGAACAACAGGGAAGTGGGTGGAGGGACACACCAGATAGTGTACGATATGATAAAATAATAATTTGTAAATTTTTAAGGGTTCATAAGGGAGGGGACATGGGGACAGAAGGAAAATATGAGGACTTGATATCACGGGCCTAAGTAGAAGGAGGATGTTTTGAGAAAGGTGATGACAACAAATGTACAAATATGGTCTTCATATAATAGATGTATGTATTGACCATGATAAGAGTTGTATCAGCCCCCAATAAAATGATTTTAAAAAAATAGAAAAAAAGAAAGTGGCTCACACTGCTATAGAAGTGAATAAAGACAGTCTGTCTCTAGCTATCTGGTCAAATATCAAATGGAATCTTTTTCTGACTCACTGAGCCGCGAGGACAGACATGCCAGGAAGCAGGAAGGCCATGGCTGCTGATGCTATGATAGATAAGTCCAAGATGGTAGGCTCTGGTTCCTCCTAGGGTTGACAGGCACTATGTTTGACAGACTGCAGATCAATGAGCCCAATGCAAGATATAAACCAACATGGCGTGAAAAAGTTTTATCCAGTTTCCATATATATTGGAGTAGGTCACACGACCAAGGAAACTTTTCTTCAGTTGTGCTCTCCCTCAGTCTTACAACTATGTAGCCACTGACAGCAGATCTCATCATGGAATTAATTCAGCACTGTATTAAATCATACCATGCATGATCCCACATCAGCCAAACTACTGAGGACCCATAGCAGGCCTCAGGTGAAACAAGACTGATTGAAATCCACATACTGTCAACTAGTACTTTTCTCCTTAAACCATACATAATATCAAGACAAGGCAGTAATAAAGTGATAGTTGTGCATAGCATGGTATAACTAAAATATATATAATCCAAAACACACTAACCCTATTTACATTTTATTAATGAACAAGACAAGATTATTTGTTGCATCCATACAAAGAGGAGATACCAACAATAATTATAGTTCTAATTTCTTTTTTTTACAACCCTGTAGTTCTAATTTCTGCAGCTGATCATATTATCATAGAACTAATTTCATCCACTACCCATCCCATGTTCCCTTTTCTCTCAGTAAGTACCTTAACTGTTTGTGATTCTTTGCTTGGGGAGGTGCGCCTAATCTTCATTCCAGAATAATCTATGCTAAGTGGCAGCACACTTTTTAGATGGAGGAGTCAATCCTGTGCCTTACAACAATCTAAAAATTATTCAAGAGTCATAAATATACTTTTACAAACAAATGAAGTCATTTCTATAATAATAATAATATCATTTAAATGTTTTTAGAAAGTAATTAATAATCTATAATATATCAAGGGGTTAAGAGAGTTGTGGGGAATGGGAGGAGGGAAGGAAAATAAAAGGAACTGATCCCAAGGTTGGGTACACTTCATGGGTGGATTGTAGCAAGCACTGTAAGAGTCTCCAATAAAATGATTTTTAAAAGTTTTTCAATTTTGACTCAGTGCCCCATGTATGAATCATCACAACTGAACACAGCTTTCAAGCTGCAGTTTGTCCATCACTGGTCTAGGCTATTGATAGTTAATATTAGGTTGATCTGAGTCAGACTACTCTGATTACTCTTATTCTGACTACTACTTGGACTTTGAAAAAAGACGTTGGTTTTTACTAGTGTGGGAAGGAGCTAGAGGGTTGGTTTTATTGCTGTCAGGTGCCATAAAGTTGGTTCTGACCCATAGCGACCCTATGCACAATGGAACATTGTCCTGAGGTAGAGCAGCATTTTTCAACCTGTGGGTTGCAACCCCTTTGGGGGTCTAATGACTCTTTCCAGAGGTTGCCTAAGACTATCAGAAAACACACCATTCTGCTACCAATCTCCAGGCATGTCCATCCACATGCAGATGCGCCCACATACGAGTACCCAAGGTGAAGACTCTTACCCATGCTACACCCTGCTTCAAGACAAAACTTCATTTATTTGCCATTAGAAATAAATATTTCACAATGTATTGTGTTGTGATTAATCACTATGCTTTCATTATGTTCAATTTGTAACAATGAAAATACATCCTGCATATCAGATCTTCAGATTATGATTCATAACAGTAGCAAAATTACAGTTATGAAGTAGCAACAAAAATAATTTTATGGTTGGGGGGGTCACAACAACATGAGGAACTATATGAAAGGGTCAAGGAATTAGGAAGGCTGAGAACCAGTGGGTGAGAGGGTAAGCAAGTATTCATTTGAGTGAAGGGAAAGGCAGTATACACTAAGAGAGAGGCTCACAAATGATGGAAGCAGTGAAAGGCACTAACTAGTTGTCTTACAAGACTTAAAAGCAGCGTTAGTAAATATTGGTATATGAACAATCCTGCAAGAGAGATGATCTATAAGTGTATGCTTAGGTAGACTGAAAAGGAATAGGAGGGAGATAGGAAGCACATCTTTGCTTCAACTATATCCACAAATGTGGTGAATCATACAGGGAATGAGTTTATGAAAACTTCTTAGACATAACCAAATGCTATGAAAGACTAAGTTTCTGAGCCTGGAAGATCAGAACCTTCCATGTAATACCAATGTCAATTGGCATAACCTATTTCTAAAAGCAAATTCTACATCCCATTTTAGTGAGTAGGGACTGAAGCCTTTCCCTCCGCCCCCACATCACTCTCCTGGTGGGAGTAGGAAGCCCAGCCTTGCTCCTGCAGAGTTGCTGTTGGATTTGAACTGTCAACCCTGTGGGCTGCCGTCCCACACACAACCACTGTACCACCAGGGCACAGCAAGGACTGAAGTCTTAAAAGCTTATGTGCTGCTATCTAAGGTGTGCAACTACTGTTGTCTCCCTATCCAGAAGGGGGAAAAGTGGTGAAATTGAAACACAGATGGAAAGAATTAGTCTAATGGACTAGCATGAGGAAAATACAGAACCCAGAAGCATAAAACACTCCAGGCTTACTGGCTAGATATTGATTGATGTGACTCTTAAGCCTATGGTCTAGAGCACGGGTCCTCAAACTTTTTAAGCAGGGGATCAGTTCACTGGCCATCAGACTGTTGGAGGGCTGGACTGTAGTTTTAAGAAAAAACTATGAACAAATTCCTATGCACACTGCACATATCTTATTTTCAAGTAAAAAAACAAAATGGGAACAAATACAATATTTAAAATGAAGAACAAGTAGAATTCAATCAACAAACTTACCAGTACTACAATGGGAACTATGGACCTGCTTTTGGCTAAAGAAATGCTCAATGTCCAGTTTCATATTTGTCACTGCTAGTCGTAACAAGTGATGCAAGTATGCATCAGTTAGTCTAGATCTGGTTGGCGATAGCTCATCATTCTGGAAAAGGTTCATTCACAGACATAAGTGCTGCCAAAGATGTTGCCATTTTGAGTGCATGGTTCCTGAGATTAGGCTCTGTCTCAGAGGGGAGAGAGGCATAGAAATTAGGAAGGCTGCTTGACTTGATGAGTATTTCAGAGAGTCACAATCCTGCAGTTCAGCCAGGTCCATTTAGTAAATTGTATACACATTTTCAATATCAATAGAAAATGGGTAACAGAAAAACTGTATGTCCTGTTCATGGAGATGAAGTTCTTTAAATCTAAATTGTAACTCTTTTTGCAACTTTTCCAGTGAATCCACATATGTTTTGTTTGGGAATGCAACCAATGGTTTTTCCGCGAACAAATTTTGAGATATGAGGAGATGTCAGAAACTTTCCTCCTTCACTTGTTTGATGAGCAGGCCTAGTTTTACTTCAAATGCTTTCACATGTGATGCATATCACCGATGAGCTTCCCCTTTCCTTGAAGTTGCACATTGAAACTATTGAAACATCCAGCAAGGTGCTATTTTCATTCTGCATCATTGAACTCTAGTACTTCTTTGTTTTTTGAAAACAGAAAGCTGTAATCTGTGGAAGTAAGTCATAAAAATATTTCAAAACTCTCCCTAGACTCAGTCAATGAACTACTGTGTGGGACAGAACATGTTCATAGGTAACATTTAGCTCAGACAGAATTTCCTGAAATTGTCTGTGGTTTAGTGCAGTAGCTTACCACAAGATGCCACAATTTTCATAACAGAATCCCACTTCAGTGATTTGCTACACAGTGCTTGTTGGTGGATGAGACAGTGTATGGCTATTGGATGATAATGGTTATGTTTGCTCATCTCTTGGTTAATGTGAGAAATTACTCCTTTATTAGAACTCACCATGCTAGAAACACCATCAGTTGTTACACTGGCTAGTTTAGTCCAGTCCAGCTCCAAACCATTCACAGTTTGGCAAACCTTTTCATAGATATCCTCTCCTGTAGTTGTTCCCTTGATGCTTTGCAGTGCAGCAAGCTCTTCTGTGACTTCAAATTAATCATTCATACCATGAATAAAAATTTGAAGTTGTGCAGAATCATGAACATCATTACTTTTGTCAAGTGCCAAGGAAAAATAAGAAAGTTTTGTTGTCGAGTTTTGCAAATGCTGATGCAAGTTGTCTCCCATTTCCTCAATCCTTCTGTAATTGTAGGTCCTGAAAGACTCACTGTACTAAATAAATTGGCCTTGACTGGACACATCTCTTTGGCAACAGAAAGAAGGCAATCTTACCAAATTCTTGCTCCATGAATGGTCTGTCAGTGCTTGCTATTAGCTTGGCAGCTTGAAAACTTGCTCACAGTAATGAAATATTTAGCTACTTCTGTTTCACAAAAGTATTTTACTGAGTGGTCAATGTATTTTTCAGTTTTAATATCTTATCTTTTCTCACTTCTCTGACTAAATAATCATATTCATCTTTATGTTGAGTTTGAAAATGTCAATGCAAATTGTGTTCTTTGAACACAGACACTATATCCTGGCATATTAAGCAAACATCTCTTTCATTATACTGCATGAAAAAGTAATCATAAGTCCACTGTTCTTTGAATATCCTATACTCCAAGTCAATTTTTCTCTTTCTTGATACCATTGTTTCCTAGGGGTTCCAAATTGCTATTGGTAATATAGATATAGATATATAAAACAATATACAAGCAATATATATAATTGTATATATATACATATATATGTATATACGTATATATATAAATGTATATATATATACAAGCAATATATATAAAAACAATATACAAGCAATAACTTTGCCCACACAGAGACATATAGACTGCACTTCAATGCAGTCTGATCAGTGTCCATGAATGCAGCCTTGTCAGTCCACATCATTTCAGCCTCACCAGTGCCCGTATCAGTGGAAATCTGCTTTCCTCTCAGGCTCATAATGTAGTAGTGCGGGAACTGGCACGATTACAGAGCAGGTTCCTCTAACGCCTTTCCAGTTTACACTACCCTGTGGGAACTGCACTGCAATCTGTGAATTCGCACAGGAATCTGATCACATGGACTCAGATTCCACTGCAGGAAAAAAAATGCACGTATTCCCTTTTTCTTCTGCATCTAATGCGAGTTCAGTCATACAAGCATATGGCTGAACTCTTGCACTGCTCAGAGAAAACAACAGTGTGAACCGAGGCTTACACAGCATACAACATCATACACAACTAAATAGCAATCTGAATATAAATATACTTACTGTCAATTATATTGGATTTCCTACTCCTTGGCTGTCTGCAGAGCCGAATTAAGTTCTCCTGGGGCTGTAGGCAGATTACCAGTTTCGAACCCCCATGCAGTAACACTGAGCACTGACTATTTGTGTTATCACTGTGATGCAGGCCCCCCCCCCCCCGGCCGTCCAGAAACCACCCCCAACCAGCTAACTAACTTTAAACAAACAAAAAAAAGATCTCCTAACTTCAAAAAAAGAAAGGCTCTCCTAACTGCAGCAGGCTCTGCACAGGCAAGCTTGTGACTGGCCTGATCACACCTGAGACTGAGAGGAGTCGAGAGACACAGAGAAGGAGGGGAGTCGGAGAGTGTGGCGCACATTCCACACATGCGCATTGCGGGCCTGGATGAGGCGACTGCTAAAGCAGGACAGGCAGTGGTGGCAAAAACATCTGTAGTGGCCTGATAAATATCCTCAGGAGGCCGAGAGTGTCCTGTGGGTCAGAGTTTGAGAACCTCTGGTTTAGAGTCACCCTCAGGTCCGGAGTTTTACGCACCCCCACATTAGAATAATCAACCACTTAGCATCTATAAGCCAACATTCAGCCAAGGACTAAGTTATGAGTATAAGAAAAGAAAGGGGAATGGAGCAGGAAACAGGGAGGAAGCAGGATAAGTGATCATGCATGGACAGAATTGCAACGGATGAGTTGAAATAAAATGTATATGAATTGTTTGATATAAAACTGAGGATCTGCTCTATAAACATTCACAAGAAAGAGTGAAAAAAATCCGCACCTAAATGTTTTGCATTCTGATATCAGGCATCAAAGAACAAAAAATCGTATCCTTGTGAATGTGGGGGAGTGCAGAGTGGGAACCTAAAGTCCATTTGTAGGCAACTGGACATTGCCTTAAAGAAGGGGCTTGGGGAGAAGAGGAGCCAGTCAGGGTGCAGTGTAGCAACGATGAAGCATACAATTTTCCTTTAGTTCTTAAATGCTTCTTCCCTACCCCTCTCACTATCATGATCCCAATTCTACCTTTCAAATCCGGCTAGACCAGAGCATGTACACTGGTACAGATAGAAGCTGGAAACATGGGAAGTCAAAACAGATGATCGCTTTAGGACAAGTGGGGAGAGTGGTGATGTCAGGAAGGTGGAGGGAAAGAGGAGTAGAAAAGGGGAACCGATGATCAGGATCTGCATATAGCCTCCTCCCTGAGGGACAGTTAACAGAACAGTGGGTGAAGGGAGATGTTGGACAGTGTGAGATATGACAAAATAATAATAGTTTATAAGTTATTAAGGGCTCATGAGGGAGGGGAAGAGGGAGGGCAGAGAAGAGGGAGGGAGGGGGAAATGAGGAGCTGATATCAAATGCTCGAGTAGAAAGCAAATATTTTGAGGATGATGTTGACAGCAAATGTACCAATGTGCTTGTCACAATAGATGCATGTATGGGTTGTGATGAGTTTCACGAGCCCCCAGTCAAATGATTTTTCAAATGTCATGCATTTGTCATTTTCCTATAGAAGAGTCCTGGTAGCTCTGTTGTTAAGGACTTGCTTGCAAAGCTAACGGTTGCCTGGTTGCCTGTTAGAATCCATCAGGGACTCCATGGAAGACAGATGTGGCCGCTGGATTCTGTAAAGGTTTTAGCCTCGGAAGTTGATGAGGCAGTTCTTCTCTGTCTGACAGGGTTGTTGTGTGTCAGAATTAAATTGATGACAGGCAACAAGTTATTAAAAGCTTATGATTTCCTAGAGTTTGCAGTATCATTCCTTTTAGATAACCTGCATTATTATGCTATATGATAGGACATAAATGAAAAATACAATTATATTTGATGGTTATCATATATTAAATCATCTCGTATTTGAGTCCTTAGAAACTTTGTGAAAATATAGCATTAAATTATACTGAATCTCTCTCTCTTTTTGTAGTGGAACTATTTGAAAATGCCAACCGCGTTTGGAAAATTTTGAAAGTTTGCTCATCTTCTTAGCAACATGGCTATGTTAATCTGTGTTGACTGTGTTAATCTGGGTTGACTAGAGAAACAAATCCAGAGACAGTCACTTATGTGTAGCAGAGAACTTTATATCAAGAAATAATTATGCATCAATAAAACACTCCAGCCCAGATCAAGTTCATAAATTTGATATTTTCCCCAAATCCTGATATCAGCCCATGAATTCCTCTTCAGAATCACAAAGCACATGCAAGCACACTAAATGCAGGACGATCACAGGTTGGTGGGTGGAAAGTTCTATGGGTTCAATGGCAGTGGAAGCATCCTTTGGGCTCTGGCTGCCATCAGCATGGCTCCATGTGGCTTGTCAACAGGAATTTGAAGTAGAGGGAGAGTGCATTCTGCCTAGAAGGAGGACGAGAAAAAGTCCCAGAAAACTCATGAGAAGGCCACCCCAACAAGAAGTGATAACCAGACTATAACCTGATTGACAGGCTAGACTCCACCCCTTCATTCTTATTGTCAAGTTAACATGGAGTTGTGTAACAACCACAATGACAGATTAGAAAAAGCTATACTAGGCCATCTGGTTAGCTGCTAATCTTGGATTTAAACATTAAGCATGTATAGTTTGTAGACTTCATGAACCAGTAAAAACTAAAAAAAGAAATAAATTGTGAGGCCAACATAAAGTTGACAATTTTTAAGTGTTGTCATGAATATAGTCACTTGAAAATGATATTCTAATTTGTAGCTAATACCATAGTTGATTATAATACCAATAAAAATCTTTAAAAACAAAGCAAAACATAAAATAGGATTAATCCAGTCTTTAAGAAAATATAATATATTATCCTGGTCTTTCTCATTTCACTTAGATTCATAATTACTTCATTATGACCCAGGGACTAGAAACTCTTTTCTATGGGAGATGGAAAACCTGATTTGAGTTGAGACCCCATCCTTTGATGCTATTTGATTTTTCATGAAGTCTGTCTGTGACTTCACACAAACCCCAAAACACTGTAGGGTATGTTCTTTCTTTTGTAAAAGATAAGTTTTGACTAGAATCTGCATTTTATAATACAATAATGTCTAGTCACATGTGACTATATTACTTTAAATTAAATTAATTGAAAATTGACTTCTTCAATCATATTGTCCACATTTGAAATGCTCAACAATTGCACATATGGCTAGTGGCAATTGTAATTTGAAGATACAAATGGTCTACATCATTGCAGAATGTTTGAATGGGATAATTTATGCTGGACAAGATGATTTCTAAAGTTTTTCATCATAATATATGATGGATAACATTGTGAAAATGGAAATGGGCCCTGTACATAGACCAGTCCAAGAGGCAATCATTTGAATAGCATTAAGGGGGAAATGGAGGGTCCTAAATCAGGAAAGGTGTGTATCAAGGCTTTATCCTTCCACTATATTTATTTATTAATATGTTTGCTGAGCCAACAATATGAGAAGCAGGATTATATGAAGGAGATGTGAGATCAGGATTGGATAATGAGTCATTAACAACCTGTGATAGGCCAATGATACAGCATTGTTGAGAGTGAAGAGGGCTTGAAGCAATTAATGATAAAGTTCAAAGACTATAGTTATCAATATGGATTTCATTTCAACATAATAATTCACCAAAAGAGAAAAGAAAAGAAATTCAATGGTATCTCATTGATTCTGAGTCATAGCACTCCTATAGGACAAAACCGAACGGCCTCTCTAGGTTTCCTTGACCGCAAATTCTTTCTTTTTTGGCATCACTGCCTTGTGGTGGTCGTGGGAGCTACCCAGTACTGCTCCTGAGAGCCGCCGCTGGATTTGAACCACCAAGCTGGCGGGTCGCAGCCCCACACTCTACCACTTACGCCACCAGGGCTCAGCCTGTAAATTCTTATAGAAGTAGAAAGCATCATCTTTCTCTGTCAGAGTGACTTCTGGTTTTGAACTGCTGACCTTGACGTTAGCAGGCCATGTATAACCCAGTATGCCCCCACAGCTCCTACTTCAACATAAAGAAAATAAAAATCCTCATAATTGGACCATTAGGCAACATCATAATAAATGGAGAAGAAATTGAAGTTTTCAAGAAGTTTATTTTGCTTAGATCAACAATGAATGCTGATGAATTGTGTTGAGGAAATCTGTGGCAACAAATCTCATGAGACTGTCAAAAAACAAAGATTTCACTTTGAGGAAGACGGTGTATCTGACACCAGCCCTGGTATTGTCAAGTACCTCCCATGCATGTAAAAGCTACACCATGAGTAAGGAAGTGCACAGATTAGATGCTTTTGAATGAGGGCCCTGGAGAAGAATAGCAAATGTACCATGAACTTCCAGAAGAGTGAACAAGCCTGTGTTGAAGAAGTCAAGACCAGAATACTCATTAGAAATGAGGGTGGCAGATGGCAAAACTTGGCCTCACGTGCTTTGGATTTGTTATCAGGAAGGCCTAGTCCCTGAAGAAGGATATCATGCTTGGGAATACAGAGGGTCAGGGAAAAAGAGGAAGGCCCTCAACAAGATGTGTTGACACAGCACCTGCAAGAGTGGGCTCAAATATTGGAGTCGTTGTGCAGATGATGAAAGATGGGGTGTTTTCTTCTGTTGAGCAAAGCTTTGCCATGAGTTGGAATCCACTTGATGGCACCTATTTAAAATAAGAAGGGTGATCTAATTTTAAAAACCCAGGATTTCTGTGTTGGCATATAGGATGTGTTTCACTACTGACTAAGTGGGTGGCCCAGTTTTTAGTGAAGTTGGAAATAATTTACCAGTGGGCACTTAACTCTAAATGGAAATGGCAATTCTTAACTAATTCAGAGAGGTGCCTTGGATACTAATAACACAACTGAGAAGTGTTATGCTTTTACTACAAATGTTGTACAGTTTGGTTAAACTTCACCTCATATTCGACTTTCTATGTCTATCTGAAAGGTTGTCTTTCATTTGAATATCCATTTTTCCTAATTCATAGGCGGTACTTTTCCCCTTTTGGTCTGAGATTAATCTCCCTTAACATGTTCACAATCTTATGGGAAAAACTAATCTAAATGATAAGTAGGTTCTTTTTTCTTCTTCAATCTACCATAAAATTGCCAATGTTTTTTTTTAAACCACTATTTTTATCAAACTTGTGTAAACACTATTTTGGACTCCATTTGTTGAGTCAGTTCCTGGCATTAGCAAGTATTGTGATGAGCTGTGCCATCATCAGGGATGAGGATGGGCACATATGAGATGGCAGGACAACATGCAGTGCTGCATCGAGCAAACCACTGCCATTGCTGGTCAAGACCCAATTCAAGGTCAGAGCTAGGGAGAACTTACTTACCTAGCACACACTTTCCAAATTTGAAATGGAAAAATCTTAATGAAATATTAATTTGGTGTCCAAATTGCCAAGAGTGTATAAAAGGCAGAAACATAAACTATATAGAAAAAGAGAAAGCAGGAAAAAGAAAAAGAGGGAAAAAAACTACTCCATAGTTCCTAAAAAAGAGAGATTGTTACCAACAATGGCAATTTCTGTGCATAAAAGTCTATCCACTCAACATCCTTTCTTCATTTTTAACCTTTGCAACTTCCAGAATCCAACAGCACTCTCTTGTGCATTAAAAACTTATGTATAAAAAACATTGTGTCATCAAGCGCCTTCAGACTCACACTGACCCTACAGGACAGAGCTGATGTGCTCGACAGACGTTCAGAGGCTGCACATCTTTACAAAAGCAGTTTCATCTGTCTCCCAAGGGTGGTAGGTTCGAACTACTGACTGCAGGGTTAGCAGATCAATCTTCAATCCATCGTAGCACCAGCACTCTCTTGTAAGCAAATATAATAAAAGCAAGTAAAATTTGAGTATACTGGCTTGTAATAAATATGCTGTCCTACTGGCCAACAGAACTGGCTGCATGGTTCAGCAAAGTTCAGTGACATAATCCATTCCAGGCTCCCAAACTAGAGACTGACCTCCACGCCTGTTAAGGGACTCTGCTTCTTGTCAGTTACAGGTAGTTGTCCTTATTATCATATTGCTCACGTGCTCTGCTTAGAGCAAAGAAACTCTGCCCCTGGAGTGGGCTTGTGTCAACATTTTTATTGCAAATTCCCATTTTCTGATCATTAAAAGGCTTTTGGCACAGAAGTAACTTTGTGAAAGTTCAACCTTTGAAAGGATTCATTTAATGGCTTAAAAATAACACTCGGGCCACACCCATAATTTAAAATGTTCTAGCTGGCTTTGTGGCCTGGGTTTCTTCAAAATACATAAACTTAAAATATGAAGGGACTCACGACTTGGAGCAGTTCCAAAGATTGGTTTTTAAGTGTTTGGTTAACTGCAATGAGGTTCCTTCACGGTAAGCTTTCCTTGCAGAAACGAAACTGTAGGAACAATTTAGTTGGAATGTGTCTAGTTTGAACTGGAATGGGGTCTCTCCATGACTTCTGCACAGGGTTATAAGGGAAGAAGGGTTGGGCTCCATGTAAAGCAAAATCTGGAGGTCCCTCATTAAGCAAGTAACAACAATTTCAGGATGGTGACCACAGAACATTAAACTTCCAAGTACAGGCTCTGTTGAGAGTCCCCAGGTGGCAGAACCATGGTGGATTTTTAAATATTTTTAATCTTCTTAAGACATACTAAGAATTGTGCACTCCTGAATCAACACAAATGGTTGATCACTGAGCTAACTACTACCGGGAAGCATTGGTGGTTTAACTACTACCAGAGTGCATCAAAAGAAAGGCATGCCAATTTATTTCAGGAGGTCACAGCCACCCCATGGATAAGATCAATTCTGTAATTTAACAATACCTGATGAGTGATTAAAGCCTTATTGATGAGCACTTTGGGCAAAAGTATAATTTACCGATGAGCACTGCCATCTTTATAGGTTTTGTATTAAGATCTCTTACAAAAATACTGATACTCTGAATTTCCATTCCAGAAGACAGCCATTTAATGACAACAATGAAAACACAAGAAAGAAGGTGGTTTGCTCAACATTTTAAAGTGTTTCATTTAAAAATATGCTCTTCAATATAATCCTAATTCACATAAAACTATTTTTCTAATGAAGAAATTGAGGCTTCCCTGATGTGCATTATATTTTCCAGGTCTTCCTTGGTAGAACCCGGCTTGACACTTAATCCTGTTTTGAGTGAAAGAGTGCCAGATATCACAAAACTTGAACACCAAAAGGGAGGAGACCTTGGACCAAGGGATAAAGGAAATATTGTGAAATGCATATTTTCATAATTCTGGGATTTGACCAAACTAACACTCCCTGCAAAGACTTAACGCGCCTACTTTTATGTAACTTGTCCTGCTGCAGGGGTTTGTCTGCCATCTGCCGGAGTCAAGGCCATAGGAAGTTGTCCATTACAAGGGGAGCTTCAAGAATTCATGGAGCCAGGCATTACCTTTTAAATTTATTTTTCCCATGAACTTTTAAAATCCCTTCAATTGTGCTCATCTCATTAAACAAAAGTAGTGGAAAGGTCTAGCCACACACCACGATTGAATACTGAGAACAACTTAAGGAAAGCCTGGGCGGGTGATGGAGGCTGGAGATTTAAAGCTCTTGTTTTGAGGGAGCGTGAAGCCTGCATATCTCTGTACATTTCATAGGTTAATGCTATGCTACTCACAAAGAAGAGAGAGGGGGAGGAGAGGCGGCTACAGCAACAGCTCTTTTTGGTCAATTAAGCATTTGGGGAAACAGTGACTTTGACAAAATAAACCAGCATTATATTACAGGACATCTCAAATTTTAGTGAACTACTGTCATTTTTGATTTTCCATGAGGGAGTGCAGTTTTTTCCAAGTTTCTTTAAACAGGGAACATCTTACAAAGAATTGCAAAAGACTAGCGTTCGACAGAATCTATATTTTGTGGAAAGATGTCTTGGTTGGCAGTCTGAGTTGTAGTCCTATCATAAACTGAATCATGATCCCTAAAAGGAATATTCACCCAGAACCTCAGAATATGTGACCTTATTTGGAAATAGGATCTTGCCTGAGGTAGTTACGGTAATAATCTGGAGTTCTAGAGAGAACAGAGAAATTAGGAGTAGACACAGAGAGAAGGCTGCATGAAGAGAGATGGGGAAATTGGAGTAGTTATGTTATCACATGTGAAGAATGCCTGCAATCATCAGACCCTGGGACTGACTTGTCCACTGGGACTGATCTGTCCCCTAGAGCCTTGGGGAATTGGGGGAGGAGGGTGCCACCTTACTGACACCCTGATTTCAAACTTCTGCCCCCAGATCTGTGGGAGAACACAATTCTGTTGTTTGAAGGCACCCACGGGAAACTCACAGGGTAGTTCGCCCCTGTCTGTTGGGTTCCTGTGAGTTGCTCTCAACTCAGTGGCAGGGAATATGAGTTTGAGATACTGGTGATCTGTTAGAACTTCCGGAGGAAAGGAAAACAAGATTGTTGAGACAAGCAGCATCAGGAAGAGTCTTCCATCTCGGGTGAGTGGTCGGATGGAAGGGAGCCTGGAAACTCATTGTGAAGCTCACAGCTAGAGCGGTAGCCATCTTCTCTGCTGGGCATGCTGAGGGGAGTGGAAAGTTGGCTTGAGGGGGTTAGCTTCAGACAAGTGGAAGTGAATATGCCCTCCAGAAACGGTCAACATCCTCACCAGTCCAGCTGCTGTGGAAAGGGAAATGGCATGATGGGGCAAAGAGTCATTGGCGGGGCTCCTAACAATGTCACTTCTGTCCCAAAGGGATTCTCCCACGGGTCTCCCAGTTGCCTGTGGGGTGAGAACCCTAAAAGCTCGCAACTGTCTCACCCCAGCTGCCTGGCTCTCAAATAAGACTGGGAAGATTTCCAAGGTGGCTTTGTATTCTGACCCCTCTAAACTTGCTGGTGGTTTGTTCTCTCTGCTCTTAGTTGAAGAGGGCATTTTCTCCTTTGTCTCTGAGCAGCCTTTCCTTCACATTGTTCCCTTAGTCATTTGTCTCTGACCAGTAATTGGGCAGCATGATAAGGGCTTTATTTGGCTCAGAGCAAGGAGGAGTTGTGTTAAATAAACCAAACTAGTCTCTAATTACTTGGGTGCTTATTGTGTATTAGCAGAAGTGGCTAAAAAAACGTCAAAGAAGCTTTCCCTCAATGGCTTTCACTCTGGAGGTTTAGAGGTTATGGCGGCCCAGGAGGGCACTTGAGTTACACTGGGTTTCATGGCCCCTATTAGCACAACAGAGAACAAGTAGAAGGCCACAGCTCATGCACTCCTGGCCCTCCCATTCTTCTGATTCAAAATTGTGACTCTAACTGGCTCCACCCCTCCTCAGGAAGGTGATTAGAAGCTGTCGCCATGACTTCACATGCCCTCTCACCTAATTGCTTCCAAAAGAGGAGTCTGCCTTCTCACACTTGCTGGTCTAGAGACCCCTTCCATCGGTCACATGCGTCGAGGCATGGAGGCCAGGACTAAAGTGAAGAAGGAAGCAAGGTGGGGTGACAGTACTGAGCTTCTGCTTGCCTGATGTGTCCTCTGCACCTGTTGACAAAAAAGAACATTGGAGAGGAAGATGGGGCCAGAACAGTTCCTTGGGACCACTCTAAAGAGCAGCCTGGTTTGTGGGGAGAAGTGATTGAGAGGTGGTGAAAGGGGGGAGAGGAGAAAATTTTCCCTGTGACCTATCCATGAATTTTGAAAACCTTGGTGGTCACCCCTATTAAAAAGACAAAAATGCGGGCCATGGAGAGGTTATTCCAAGTTCACCTTGAGACACCAGGCTGATACTGAAAAATAAACTTCTGACTCTGGAATCCTGTTTCTACAACCCTGCTCCAGGATCCAGCCAAATTATCCCTACCCTGTCACCTCACTCATAAATATAAGCAGATTAATCCGCTTCCCAAATTCCTTTGCCTACTCCTCCTACTTTAACTAAATGTCCATCCCTGCCTAGTGTGCTGGAGCAAAAATGTCAGGCAGTGAAAGCTTTCAGGGGTTTTGTGATAGAAAGCAAGGAAGCCAAATGCAATAGGTAGAAAAAGTTCTGAGAAACATCTGGAAAAAATACAGAGCTATGGTAAGACCTCCCTAAAAAGGTCTCAGTTTAAGATTTCTAGGGATCCTCTTTTCTTTATCTATTATATACCCTAGAAAACAAAACAGACCACCTCAATCCCCCGAGTCCCCCCCAAACCACACATAACTCACAACTCTTTTACATCATTAAAAAAGATAGTTGCTTTATAAATCTTTCTAAAGTTACCTACTTATTTCTACCCTTTATTTGCCTCTAACATACAGACATCAGAGACTTTGTTTTTAATGATACAAGAGTGAATAATCAGGTAATAGACATAACTGGAAATAGATACCTTTAGAGGTGCAGTTCCTTTTTTAATTAAAAAAAGTTTTGTTTTTTTTTATGAAGTGGTCAGGAGAACCTGCCCTGGGCAGTTTTTAAGCAAGACAACTCTTCCCTTGGGGGTTCACAACACATCCTTTGCCCTTCTCAGCCTGTGCTCGTTAAAACCCTGTCACACTGAAACTGCCCACATTTAGATCAAATATCCAAGTAAAATCTGAAGGAATAGAAACTAATTCGAGAATGTAAAATCCATTAAACTATGCAAGTATGCATGAACTGGAAAAAGTGGATCTCATACATGGTGCTCTAGCCCTTAGCTGTTAGCAGGTGTGAGTCAGTCAGTTGTACAATTCATTTGTCTACCTAATTGCACTGAGGATAGGCTTTTACTTTGCCTATAACATCTCTAATGAGTAGGTTTTCAGTTCGATCTAACTAATTAATTCTTGTTAACTTCCTTTGCATTGCTGTTCTTTTAATTTAACCAGAGACAGCCCAGAGTTGCTACTAGTGTTTAGTCTCAACTAGATTACCCCTATTCATTAAAGGCTGTAATTGTTGGTCATACCCTTCCAAGCGGTCATTACAACCTCTGGCTTGCATATTGAATAACAGCAATTTCCTGACTCCAACAGACTCCTGTGTGAGGGAGGAGAAAATGCTAATAAAGAAAGAATAAATGATTCTCAACTCCATT
Organism: Nesogale talazaci; assembly: GCA_004026705.1. Taxonomy (NCBI): domain Eukaryota; kingdom Metazoa; phylum Chordata; class Mammalia; order Afrosoricida; family Tenrecidae; genus Nesogale; species Nesogale talazaci. Next base: position 22,869 of record PVJH01004088.1, on the reverse strand, counting down.
CAAGGCTGTGTAAATTTCTTTTGCAGCAGAAATTGTACTGAGGTGGTAAAACGGGCTTCTTGCAGGCCCCCTACCTCCACCCTGAGCGAAAACAATAAGAAGCAAGTGAAGCATTCCCTGCTACTGTGATTACAGCATCCGTAAAAGTGATTATATGGCTGCTGTAATCAACTTCAATGAAAGCTGCCTGTTAGAGCTTCAATAATTACTCATTTCTCTTAACAGCTTGCTTTGAGTTTAGCACTTTGAGGCCAAGGGAAAAAATAATAATAAAAAAAACCCAGGGACATTTTAATAAAGGATCCCACTCACGTGGTATTTGGCGGGGAGGGGGACTGGGTAAGTGCTTGTGTGTGGGCAAGAGAAAAAAAATGCACATATAAGTTTTTTGTCCCTTTCTCAATAGCACCCCCCTTTCTTTTAAGCTTAGGCTCTATTTAACCAGCAAAAGCACAAGTTCATACAGGGTTCAATCATGTACTGAATGTTTACTGAAGGAGGGACAATAGTTTAAATAAAGTCGTGGTTTTAAATATTTTACCCATTTCTTTAAACAAATTACCAATCCTTAAAGTCTGTGTTAAACACATTTCAAAAGCAAAATGCCACAAAGATCTTTCAATAAAACCTCTAGACTGTGTGTTTCATTTGTTCTCCTACACCCTTCACCCTTGCTTTGGGTAGACTATTTGTTTATTTATTTGTGGGATGAGGGCAAAGTTTGGGAGATAAGAAATGTTTTAGCTTGTTGTAACCTGTGTCTGTGGAGAAAATACAGGCAAAGAAAAGATGGTCCTAAGTTAGGTGACATCTGTCGCTCCAGCGGCCAGGGTTCTGAGGTCCTGGACAAGGGGCGAGTCCATGGACAGTGGAATAAATTCAACTCAGTAGGCCACGATGTTGGCCTAGCCTCTCAAAAGGCTTTAAGAAGGGCATGTCTGAGAGACAAACAGCTTCCTTAAACCTGAGGTTAAAAGCAAAACAAAACAGATCTTTTCATCGAGGATTGAAAACAAAGTTAAAAAGTTGCTCACTGAGTTCAGTGAACAACTCATAAACCTACAATTCCTTAGCTGCACCAACACCCCCAAAATAACACATAACAAAATATTCCAAAAAGAAAATACCCCAAATTTTACAAGGATAGTCAGAACCTGTTATAATTTCCAGTCTTCGAATGCTCAGAAAATTTGTAAGATCTCAATATTGGGGTGATGTTTCCATACTGAGCCTAAACTCTTTGAGTCTGTTTGCTTGTTTCCACACAACGAATAGAAATATAAAAGCTGTAAAAACCTACAGTCTTCAAAAACTGTTTAGAAAATAAAAGCTAGGCATTTAAAATTTTATTTTATTTCATTTTATTATTTTTTTCAATGACAACATTTTCAAAAGCTCCCTGTGAACATGCTTTTCAAGTTCTTTCAAACAAAGGAAGCTGTATTTCATCCGTAATACGAATCCTATGGATTTGGTGTGACTGAACCTTTTCTCTACAGTGCTCGAATTTCACCTGTCTCGAAATGTGATTGCGTTGTCTTCTACAGCACCCTGCATGGGTTCTGTAGGAAATGATCGTTAGCAGCACATATGACAGCATTTGGTGCCAGAACCACAGATTGCCCATTTCTGGGGACTTACTGATTTAATAGAGTGAGGGAACGTGTTTTCATTCATCTTTCTTCATAGCTATTTCACTGGCACATTTTAAACGGGTTTTCATCAGAACTATGTGTTGCTGCTGTTGTTTTTCACTTTCTCCCTGATACATCTCCCTGCCACCCCTCCTCCCATCACGCTCAACTCGATTTCGTTTCATGGTGAAGCATCCTCCATCGAGCCATGTGTCTTTCATTCAGTTGGCCTGTCCATGAAGATTGGGGTCTCCTGATGCATGAGAGTGAGCTGGCAGCTGGAGAATGGAGCTGGAAGTGAGAAAGATAGGGAAAATGACTCCTCACAGAGATTTTCCCTTCAGTAGTTTAAGGTGGTTGTTTGAATAACACTTCCCTGTCGTCTACCAAGTGGATTGTGTTCCCTGTTTCCCTTACCATTGAGCTGACTTTGACTCATGAAGACCCATGGGTAATTCCACAGGATTCTGGAACTCCAGTGTATCTCACCTTTGGTTTAGGGGAAATAGCTTCATCCTAGTGTCTCCCATACATGGTCAGCACTTGTTGAGATTCAAGACTTACAGGGGATATCAAGGAAGAAAAATAAATGGGTGATATTCTGATATCATATTTTTAAGACATAAAGGTCTGCTTTAAACCCTTTAGCAGGAGGAGATGCTTAAGTAAGACAGGCTTAGTGGGTACAAAGAGAAAGTGGTAAGTGAGTGCCATAGCTTCTGGCTACCTTATCAAATTACAGCATTAGACAAGCTTCTGACTCCCAGGCTCCCACTTCCCCAAATCCCCAAATATTTAGATTCCACTGTTTTTAGGAGCTGAGAATGGGCAAGAAATCCTGCAAAGATTGTGAAAGTAAATCTAAGAACAATTAATTGTTTCATCTTCAAACTGAAGGCACTAGAGTTAAATACTTAACATAACCTTGCTTTGAGACAAAATAATAATCTGCTATCAGCCTGATCATCACTGTTGCTTTCGGAATCAGTGAAAAATCTGATGTCCCTGATTTTGAACACCTGTCACAATGTTTTGTGCTCTTAAAATGCTTTCCTTTATGATTTTTTTACACTAAGAACATTCACTTTTGAAAAGGCCATCTTGCATGCAAGTTTGTTTCCTCCATGCACTCACAAACTTTTAAAGAGAAACAAGTAGAATTTAAAACAGTCCCTCTGCTATTTGACATTGGGGTCTCGTACTTATTAATTTATGGAAGGAATGACAGGTGTCTCTTATAAAGACCTTCTAACACCTTTGGCCTTTGAGGTCTCTCCATATTGAGAGAGAAGCCACTCTATGTTGGAAACTACACTGAGACGTCAAAGGGTGGAGCACAATTACCATACAGTGGGTTCCGACTCACGAGACCCTATGTACAATAGAACGAAACACAGCATGGTGTGTGCTATCCTCACACTTAAAATGCTATGTTTGAGCCCGTTGGTGCAACCACCATGTCAAACCATCTTGCCCAGAGCCTTCTTCTTTTTCATGGCCTCTGAACTTTATCAAACATGATGTGCTTCTCCCAGGACTGGTCTTTCCTGACAAGAGGTTCAAAGCACATGAAACAAAACTTGCCATCCTTGCCTCTAAGCGAGTTTTTCCTTTAAAAGACAGATATGTGTGTTCTTTGTTTTTTTTTTTTTCAATGTTCAATATTCTTCACTAGCTCCAAAATTCAAATGCATCAGTTCTTCTGAGGTCATCTCTGTTCAATATCCAACTTTTACATTCATATAAGGAAACTGAAAATACTATGGCTTGGGTCACAGGCACTTTAGCCCTCAAAGTCATGCCCCTGCATTTCAGCATGTTAAAGAAGTCTTGTACAGCAGAATCATCCAAGGCAATGTGTCCTTCCATCTTTTGACTGCTATTTCCATGAGAATTGATTGTGGAACCTAGACGAAGTCCTTAATAACTTCAATCTTTTCCTCATGAATCATGATGGATGCTAACCAGTGATCCAGTGGTAAGGATTTTGGGAGGAATTAGAGACCTTTTCACTTTGCACAACTGGTGATATTTGAAGCACCAGTGTCACAGAGTCCAGCATTGCCATGACACCCAAGCTACTACAGTGCAACAGAAATATGGTGGTAGAGTGCAAACCCCATAATCAGGTCATAGGTGATGCCTTTGGAAGGAAGTTTCTTTGGGGTGCGGACTTTTCCCTATATAAGTATATATTGTGAAGAGCTTCTTCACTTCTTGTAGGTCTGGATCCTGTATCTGAATCAATGACTTTTGGGTCTTGGGACTTGAATCAATGGCCTATCACATTGGCTGCCAACCCTGGGAATCAGCAGAGCCTAATATCTCACCTGCTGACCATTAAGTCACTGGCCTCTGCATCTATCAACTATGGTCTTCCTCTTTCATCTTCCTGCTTCCTGGTTCATTAGCCCAGGTTGCTTGCTTAATATCTGACCCATAGACTTGAAACAGATGAATTAACTAGCTTCTACAACTGTGTGAGCCAGTTGTATATATATACATATATATATATATATATAATATAACTAATTTTGCTTTTCCAGAGAACCCAGCCTAACATACTGACATATGGCTTTTATCCAAAATCATTAAGGACACATTACATCTGCCTTGCTTAAAGCATGGATCAAGATAATGTTAATTATTGGGTACTCTTTTGGGTGTAGAAATCCCTGGGCAGGGCAATTTTTTAATTGTTCCACTACTAACCATAATGTTATCAGTTTGAGCGAACCAAGATTCTTCAGAAGAAAGGCCTGGTGAGCATCGCCAAAAGGTTCTGGTCATGAAAACCTCACTGGGGACAGTTCTCCTCTGATGCATATATGGTCAGAGTGAGTTGGAATCCATTTCACAGGTGAATGGTGATGCTCACCATAACTCTTTTAATTCGTGACGTGAGGTCAGCATTTATGCTCATGTTTTCAGAGTTGGGACATGAGGCAGTAAGAAATTTTGCAAATAATGTGAGACCATAAAGTTGGGATTTAATCTTGCAACTATCTGACTCCAAAGACCACGGCCTTAATCATTATGATATAGAGACTTTTTGCTATTTCTACTCCAGTGAGACAACCAAGTAGTGGAAATGATGAATAAATTCAAATTTATATAGATACTAAGAACTATAAAGATTTCAAGAGGGGAAATATAAAGGGTATTTTAAAGTGCTTTTGGCAGAAGAGTCTGGGTGAGACATGAAAGGGGTGTGGGAGAGTGCTCATTCATTCAAACTCTTCTGCTCCCAGGCCTTCTGGCCAATTGCTATCCCATGATTTCCCTATATGTTACATTAGCACAGTGAGATATGGCAGTGGAAATGTATAATGCTGTTGAGGAGAGAATCAATGCCAGGAAAGCAGCAACCTGAGAGTGTGCGCTGCGGCCTTTCAAAGGCACCTTTGCCTCTCTTTGTGCACATGCCCACTTCTCCTGTTTTCAGTACCCTGTTCCTCCAGCTTATCATGCCGTTCAGTACTTCAGAGCTTCAATTTATATTTGGTTTCTTTCTGGACAGCCTATCACAGCATCACTTCCACCTGTAATGCCATGAATTTTAAATTTCAGCTCTCAGAGAGCTGGAAAATTAATTTTATTTTTCTTAGTTTATAACTTTAAAGTTGAGATTCTGGTTGGTCTAGCTTATCTTTTTGAGCCTGAACACATCTGCTGATCAGCTCACCGATTGGTTGCCGTGAATTAGGCATCCACCCCTGGTCCAGTGATCTGTGACTTTAAACCAGGGTGAGTCCAATCACAAAGCACACACACAGAATGGGAGCCTTGGTCATGGGGCAGTGTGTAGGGTGTTTCTTTTGGATGAGTCTGAAGGCTGGTAAAACAGGTTCAATGATGAACAACAACAACAACCCTGTACCTTTTCTTATGAAATATTTGCTTTATGTATATTTAATCAACCACATTTTACATAAAAATACAATTTTACTCTTTTTAAGTGATTTTTCTTCCTTAATTTATATCATAATTGTTTACATATACCTAATAAAGACAAATTTTAAAAGGGGGCTTGGCTCTTCAAAATAGCCAGAAATTATTTTGAGTCATTTTTGATTAAGGGTAATGAAGGTAGTTATTATGAACTTGACAAAAATTAGGTGTAGCTATTTAAAAAGAGAGAAATTATATTTTGTGGTTCATAAACTGACCGTGAAGGCAATTTTAAGAGAATTTTAAAAAGTGTTTTGAGTAATGACATCACATTAAATAATGTATTATTCTCTAGACGTAATCATGTCTTTTGAAGGACAAAATTCAGGTTTTGTTTGGGCTTATGAAACAGTGTGTGTACCTTATTATGCTGTGATTAATTATTATTGAATAGAAAAAATGGAAGACATTAGTCTGAATCTAAGCGGAGAAAAACTGATATTTAGTAGGTAGGTCCTAGGGTAAAGGTTGTTCAGAGTTTACAGCATTCTGATTGGCATGTGAAGAATCTTAGGGGGTGATTATTTTGTATACCACCCTTCAGTTTGGTCTTCTATTGTAACAGGTGACTATTATAATTGTCAGCCACAGACTCCATATGGTAAAGAACATGTTGATGGATTGTTCTATTCTTGCTAGTTGTCACCAACTCATGGTAGTAACCCCAAGAACAGTAGAATAACATGCCAACCATTTGTTGGTTCTCTTTATGGTCACATGTGCTGGAGTTCATTGTTTTGACTACTGTGTATTTTGAGTACTTAACAACCTATAAGTAGCCTTGATGAATGTGCAAGCTTTTCACTGCTGACCTGAAGGTCTGTGATTCTAATCTGCCAACTGCTCCATGGGATACAGAGGTGGTAGCCAGCTGCTGTGATTATTGTGGCCTTGGAATTTCTATGGCACAGTTCTACTATGTCTTGTGGGTTGTGAAGAGCTGGAGTCAACTTGATGATGACCAGTCTAGAGGACTCATCACCCAGCACTGTATTAGACAATATTCTGTTATGACTAATAGGGTTTCCATGGAATAATTTTTGAAGATTATGTCACCCTTGTTCCTAGCTTATCTTCATCTGGAAGCTTCTCTGAAATCTGCCGATCAGGTGGAACCCTCCGGTATTTGAAATAATAATGATATTGCTCCAGTGTCGCAGCACCCATCATAGCAACTTACAATAATATGGCAAGCTGACTGACAGGGGGTGGACTTTCAATACCCATCACTGACATCAAATCGATTTTGACTTATAAGGACCCCACATAGGATTTCCAACACTATAAATCATGAAGGGGGCAGATAGCCGCATCTCTCTCCTGAGGCATGGCTGATGGATTTGAACAACTGATACTGTGATTAGCAACCCAATGACTAAACCATGGCACAAGGTGTCCTTGGATTATTCTCTAGGACATATTTGTTTATTTGGACTATTCTGTAGAACCAGGAGCCCTTGGTGTCCTCATGCATTGTATAATGGGTTCTAATCACAAGGGTAGTTGGAAACTACTAGTTCTCCCATTGAAGAAAGAGGAAACTTTCTATTTTCAGAAATGTTGTAGTCTCAAAAACACACAGGGACAGTTCTATCCTGTTCTTTAGGGTCACTTTGAGTCTAAATCGACTTGATTGCAGTGAGTCTGAATGATATTCTATAGAACATATAGATACAACAGGAAGATTCAAAGGCAAGGGAAAAAGCACAACATCCAGAAAAATTATGGAACAGGTGAATCCATCTTACCCTTGTGTCTGTTTTCTAGCTTTCAATGTTGTTATATTTATATGCTTCGAGTACTTTTTCCTATGTTTCATTAGGAAGGAAAGATGGTTCAGAACAATTTAGACAACATACCTTTCACTGATGGGCAGTCAATCAGGGTCCACACTACAGTGTTGTTCTTAGAAAAAGAAACGTGCTCTTATAACTCTTTAATAGTTTACCCACTGAGGTGTGGAAGCATTTCACTTCTTGGAAACTATGTTGAGGAAGATTAGTTTTGCCACTGTTTCTAGAGTGATATATGTCTGTCCTTCCATCTCCTCATGCATTCATTCTCATTTTGTATGTACAAATGTTGCTATTATTCGGTGCTGCAAAGTCAGTTCCACCTCACAGGAACCACTTGTATGTGCATCAGAAAGGCCCACTGTGACCTGGAGCCACCTTCACAACAGCTCTTAAGCTCGAGCCACTGTGTCAGGCTAGCTCCCAGAAGTTCTTCTTCCTTTTCAATTGCCCTCTGCTGTATCAAGCCCAATATCCTTTTCCAGGAACTAGTCTCTCCTGATACCATTTTGAAAGCACAGCACAAGACGTCTCACCATCCTCATTTCTAAGAACTATCCTGGCTGTATTTCTTTACAGATAGACTTGTTTGTTCTTCTGACAGCCCACTGTACGTTTGCTAGTTTCCACTGACCCCATGATTCAAACACATCAATTCTTTTGAGGTCTCCCTTATTCATTGTCCAACTTTTGTATGCATATGAAGTGAATGAAAATGTTATGGCTTGAGTCAATTGCACGTCAGTCCTCTAATGGTCATACATGCTTAATTCTCCATAACTTAAAAGAATTTTGAGCAGCAGTATTGCCCAATGCACTCTTTCAATTTCTTGACTATTGCTTCCATAAGTATGAATTGTGGATTCAAGCAAAATTCAATTGTTATAACTTCAATCTTTTTTTTATCATGATGATGTCTATTGGCCCAGTTGTAAGGATTTTTTTCTTTTTATGTTGAACTGAAAGGTGTAGTCTTTTACTTTTATCAGCAAGTTGCTCACGTGGTCCTTAATTTGAGCAAGCAGGATTGGACCATCGACATACTGTCAGCCTTCAAAAGCTTACATAAACCTTCCTTCAATCCTGATGCCGTATTAGTCTCTGTACAGTTCACCTTCTCTACTTATTTGAATAAGTTGAATGTATCCAACCCTGATACGCACCTTCCTCTATTTTAAATTATGATGTATTTTCTTGTCCTGTTTGATTGATGGAGGCCTGGTGGTGCATTGGTTATGCGTTGAGCTGCTAACTACAAGGTCAGCAGTTCCAAACCACCAGTCAGCTCCTCAGGAGGAAAACGAGACTTTCGACCCTGATAATAGTTAGAGTCTCAGAACGTCACAGAGGCCGTTCTACTCTGTCCTCTGGTCTACAGTGACTACGGCTCAACAGCAGTGAGCGAGCTTGAACAATCGCCTCTTTGACTGTGTACAAGTTCCTCATGAGTGCAGTAAAATGTTCTGGCATTAACATTCTTCTCAATGCTATCCATACTTTGTTATGATTCACACTGTTCAATGCATTTCAGATGAGATTGGGTGTGTTCAGGATGGCCTAGCCATAGACTAATGCATTTCTATAGTCAATAAAACACAGAATCATCTTTCTTGTGTTCTTGGTTTAGAGTCAAAATCCATCTGCCATGAACTATGATATACCTTATGCCACATTCTCTTCTAAATCCAATTTGAATATGTCAAGTCATTATCTATGCATGGCGGCAACCGTTGTTGAAATAGCTTCAAAAATTTTACTTGCATATGATATTAGTGATATTCATTGAATATTTCCACATCCTTTCTTTGGAATGAGCACATATGTAGATCTCTTTCTCTTCACTGATCATTTATCTATCTTCCAAATTTCCAGTGAGTGCTTCCAGTTTAATCAGCTTGTTAACTCACATTTCCATGGTTTTTCTGACAATTCCTGGAACCTTGCTTATTGCTAATACTTCCAATGCAGTTTGTATTTCTTCCTTCAGTACTTCTATTCCTTGATCATAAGTTGTCTTTTGAAATGGTTGAATGGTGACTATTTATTTTGGTCTAGTGGCTCTATTGGACCAAATTCCCTTTTCCATTCTTTTTGATACTTCCAGTTTAGCTCACTATTTTGTTACTGCCTTTTTGCCCTTTTTAATGGCCTTTTGCTTTCTTTGTGTATGATGTTCTTGATGTAATGTCTCCTGTCACTCGTGTTCAATGTATCAAATCTTTTTTGAGATGTTCTCTAAATTCAGGTAATAAATACTGAAATTGTACTTTGGCTTCCACAAACTTGTTTTAAATTTGCTCATCTTCAACTAGCACAAGTATACAAGAAATTGATGGTCTGTTCTGCAGTCTGTCTCTGGCCTTGTTTTGGATGATAATATTGAACTTTCTCTATGATCTCTTCCCATAAATATAGCCTTTTTTATTCTTGTGTACTCTGGTAAACAAAGTTCACTTATGCATTTTTCATTTATGTTGTTGAAAAAGGTATTTGCATTGAAGGCATGATTGAAACCAATAAAACTCCAAACTCACTAGCATTGTGTGGATGCCAGCTCAGTGACCTTATAGGACAGGTTAAAACTGCTCCTGTGAGTTTCTGAGTCTGCAACTCTTTGTGGAAATAAGAAAGCCAAACCAAACAAAATATCTTTCTCCCTTGGAGTGTTTGGTGATTTTTTTTTACCAGTAAGTAATTTTTAAAATGTGGAATTAAAGTATATGATGTTTAATTTTTACATTTTTTCTTGATTTCCTCTAGTTTTTCCTTCTTCCTGAATTTTTCCTTATTTCTCGCTCTGAATTTTTCACTCTTCTACATTAGTGTTGGTGATTTCCAACTACTATCCTCATGGTTAGCAGCTCAATGAGCATTGGTATTGTAAAATTCTATCATGTTATCTCCAGTTTCATTTCTATCACCATGAGTATATTTTCAAACTACTCCATCTTACTCTTTGTTTCTTAACTTTTGCATTCCGATTTTCAATAAGTATCACGGTATCTTGATTCCATGTTTGAGCAATTTAAGCTTGAAGACAGAATTCTTCCATTTCTTTATCACTGACGTTAGAGGTTGTTGCACAAATTTAAATGATAGTTGCATTAATTTGGGCTTTGTTGTAAATATATAGACATTATTCCTTCATGTAAAGCATTGCTCTTTAACATATATTTTGAAAAGTTTTTTTTAATTTATGCTAAGTGATGTTATTCCTTGTGAATTTATCAATCTCACCATAGAAACATAGGTTTATCTGACTCAAAATGGTCAATATCAATCCACTTCATCTCACTGATGCATGGAGTACTAATCCTTACATGTTCTGTTTCATTTTTTAAATATTTACATTTTTCCTTGATTTTTACTTCATATATTTCCATTTGACTATTAATATATGTTTGCAGTTGTTTTCTCTCACATTGTGTCATGTCCCATCAGCAAATGAATCCCAAATGCTTTATCCCATTCATAAAAGTCAACTCTACTTTGAGGAGGCAGCTCTTCTCCTGCCAAATTTTGAGTGCTAGCTAACCTAATGGGATCATCTTACAGAACTAAATCAACTAGTGTTTGACTGCCTTTCCAATTTTTCAGTAGTCAATGCCTCAAAAGCGCACTGTCTATTACTTCTTCCCAGTCTGTTCTTAGTTAGGAAGCTTTTCACTTCATGTGACTTTGGTGAAAATTGAAATATCAGAGGTAGAACTTTCAGTATCCGAGCAAAATGCAAGCAACCACAGTATGAGAGAGGGAAGTGGTGGCATGCATAATAGCAGACAGAAAAGAGTGCTGAAACCTGGAGGTTTTATATTTGCAGGAAATAGTGAAGTGAATTATCATGATAAATGATCAGGAACAAATACATTGAAATCTGTATTTGAACCTGGTTTCATTTCCTGCTAACTGTGCTGGCTTCCATAATCCCCACAGAAAGTTCTCAATTTACTTTCAAGCTCTGTTTTCTCATTGCTGTTGTTGCTAGCTGTCATTGAGTACAGATGGAACTGTTCCATTGGGCTTTTGGTCCATTCCAAATCGTGGTGATTTCATGTAAGACAACGAAGCATTATCTGATCCTGGACATTCTCACTATTGTTCTTAGGTTTGAGTCCACCCTTGCAGCCACCATGTACATCTATCTTGTAAGGGTCTTTCCATTTTGACTGGTCCTGTACTTTTACCAAGCATGATGTCCATCTCCATGAACTAGGCTTTCCTGTCCAAAATATCTGAGATGATGTCCACTCATCCTTGCCTCTAAAGAACATTCTAGCTGTACTTCCTTCAAGACATCTGTTTATTCTTTTGGTTGTCCAGGTACTTTCAATATTCTTTGTCAGCACCATAATTCAAATGCATTATTTCTTCTTCAGTTTTCTTTATTCATTGTCAACCTTTGACATGCATATGAAGCAGTTGAAAATACTAAGGCTTGGGTCAGAAAACACCTTAGTTCTTAAAGTAACATCTTCACTTTTAGACACTTTAAAGAGTTTTATTTTTTTTTTGCTACAGATTTCCTCCAAAAAATGTGTCATATACTCTTTACTGATACTTTCATTAGCATTGATTGTAATGAAACCAAGAAAGACAAAGACCTTGATGGCTTCAATGTTTTCTTCATTTCTAAGGATGCTTCCTATTGGTTCAATTGTGAGGATTTGGGTTTTCTTTACACTGGTTTGTAATCCACATTGAAGACTGTAGTTTTGAGCTCCTTCAACAAATGCTTCAAGTCCTCTTCATCTTTAGCAGGCAAGGTCATGATCTTATGTCTTTCATGTTCTATTCATTCAACAAATACTTCTATTTGTTGAGGTCCTTTTATGTATAAGAAATTCTGTTATCTTTATAATGCTAACTGTGGGATAATATGCTTTCACAACTCACCCATACTCTATTTCTAGCCTTAAATATTACCCTATGTTAATTTTTTTTACCATGGTAGTATACCAGTTACTAGTTGAACTGATAGCTGCAAAGTCACAAGTCCAAAACTACCAGAGAAAGATAAGACTCTCTACTACAGTAAAGATTTACAGTCTCAGATATCCACAGGGACAGTTCTATCCTGTCCGATGGAATCACTATGAGCCTGAGTCAACTTGATGGCAGTGAGTGAGATGACCTACATAATAATACTGCTACACTTCTCCTCAGAAGTCAAAATTCTTTCATGATATCAGCAAAGTCTGCTATCATGGAGAGTGTATATATTGGTAGGAGTTAGAGAGGGGCAGTGTCTATAGGACACCGAGACATAATAAATGCGTATCTCAAGATGATAATTTAACATTGATCTAGCATTCTCATTCTGTACTTATCCTGAAGTTATTATCTATTATATATTGCTTAATGAAAGAGGAAATTAATTAATTAAGAATACGCAAAAAGAAGCCCAGAGGTTCAATTTTAATGTAATAGAAGTAGCTTGTATCTACTCTAGTAGTTTTTACTATGTAGTTCAGCTACAATTAATAAAATCTGAAAATTCAAGGTCTATTTGAAGGCGTTTCTTCTACTCTCTAAATTGTTTTTTCTCTGGTTAGGTGACTACTAGAGACATGAATCTATGGTCTTTAGTTTTGTCACATTTGTGCTCAAAGTATCTTTCTGTTTTATGGCCCCAGTTTTAAATTCTGAACCCCAACTAGCCATGTTGCAAATCCAGCCACTGGTCACACAAGGCTATCACCTCCCTCCTGCAGCACCTACCTCGTTGCCTTGGCTTAATTTGTTTTTCGGGCGCTTTCCTTCATCAAGCAGTGTTTTTGTATTACTCTTCCTAGAGCCCATTACAGTATCAAGATGGTCAAACATTGTTTGTTGAGTGAACCAATCACAGAAAGACACAGAAGAAGCAACACAAAAAAACTTCATAGGGCAAGCTCAATCCATTAAGCACACTGATTAGAATAGCCATGGAGACGAAAACAAACATCTCCATGTGTGAAGGATAAACTCATTGTCATAGGTCTAGGTTCCCAGTTAATTCCATTCCCAGGTGAAACATTTGGAAGCACTTTTTAATGCCTCTTCATAGGGCCTCCAGCTCCCTCCACCCCCAAGAGTGACACCGTCTCATTAGTTTTGCAGAGAGATGAGATTTACAACTTCTGGAGGAGTTTTCCTGTGCAGGGTAACAGGGAAGGGAGCTGTAACTGCTTGAATGAGCACAACATATTTGCTTTCCTTCCGGCTGCCATAAATTCTTTGGATGACACAGAATCAACATTTTAGATGATTATATCTGGCTTGTAAATTGTCCTCCAAATTGTCACCTTCTCCCCATTGCCCCACACCTGGAGGATTTAGCTATAAGAACAGCCCTGACCTTTGGCCTCAGAGTCAAGTTTAATTGACAGTGAGATCACATGACTTACCACACCTCTCATTCATGCCTTAGGAATTCCACCAGGTTTCCTCTTTACAAGTTTTGATCTTTGGTTTTTTTTCATACTAGAAAGCTCTACAACCAAGTCCTCTGCTATAAGAATATTCAAGAATCTTCAAAAAAAAATATCAGAATTACTTAGCTCCTGGGAGACTACTCCTTAACAAATAATTTACTAGTGACTATAAGACACAGGTAGAACACAATTGGTCTTGTGAGTCAGGAAAACTCCAAGTGCTTGGGAAAATAAATGAAAGTTTATTCAGGAAAAAATACACACTCATTAGTTAATCAGTTATGGAAAAGACCCAAGAGCTAAATGCACTTTCTTTTTAGTTTCAAAATAGAAAAGTAAACAGATTATCCAAAATCACACCTCTGTGGATGTTCACAAATGGAAGGCAGCACCTTTGTAGCTGAATGCCCATTTGCCCACTTATTCCTTTGTTGTAGCTTCTGTTGAGTCAGTCCTAGAAAAACTTTGGACAAACTCTTCATTTGTTCCTCTAGTTTTAACAACCAGTGGGCTATCTAAGTGAATTCATAGGCCTATTCTCTGAGCTGTGGAGGCAGGATTATAGAATGCAAAGTCCCCATTGGGGTAATCCAAGCAAGTCTGTTCATTTCCTTAACCTCAAATGACTGTAGAAAGTATCTCTGAGATCCCAATTTAGTCTCTTATTGGCCTTGGAATATTCATTAAAATGTGCTAGAGAAGCCAGAGATGTAGAAAGAAAGAATTGATCTCTTTCCCAGTGAAAGAACAAAAGAATAGGGGAAGGATAGAAAGCCCAAAGGATGTAAGAAAAGAGGAAAGAAGAAAGAAATTACAAAACTGGAGGGGGGGGGAGTAGAAGGGGGAGGAAAAAAGTTCCTAAATTATAGACTCCCTGAGGCTCCACATCACATTTATTTTCCCCATAGTTTCCCTTTTGAGGAAAGAATGGCAGAACAGTTCCTCCCTCCCTTCCCTTGAGCAACCCTCATTCTGATATGGGAGGGATCCCTGGGCATCCATCTTGTAACCCGACTTCAAAGGAGTCATAATCTAAGGCAGAGCAGAACAGGTTAGACTCTGCTTTTTGACTTCTGGAATGCTATGCATTTAAATATATATATATTGTTCTACAGGTAAATATTTGCTTATTATAGCATTTGCCACTATGCACCTATGCAGACACTGTTGATCTGCCAAATGCTTAGAAGTCTTTATCTCTTTTTGATATAACCCACTCACTGCCCTTGAATTGCTTCTGACTCAAAGAGACCCTTGGAGGGTTTCCAAGGCTTTGTAAATCTTTAAGGGATTTGACAAGTCTCATCTTCCTCCCACAGAGTAGCTTGTGGGTTTGAACTATTGACTTTGTCATTAGCCGTCCAATGCTTGCCCAATCCATGAGCAATCCTTTTTAATATAAGACATGACAAAAACACTCCCCACTCATTGTTGTTGAGTCCATTCTGAATCACAGTAACTACAGGACAGGGTACAGCACCCCTTTCAGGTTTCTAAGATTGCAAATCTTTATGGGAATAGAAAGCCTCATCTTTCATCATTCTTCTGAACTCGTGACCTTTGGGTTACCACCACAACATCTCCCTGCATTGCCATGAAGGATATTAAAAGGAAAATCTGAGTAACTGGGATCCCCTATAAGAGAATTTTTAATGTCATCTAGCCATGATGTTTTTAACCTTGAAGACAACAGATCAGAAATACCTCAAGTCACTTGCCCAAGTAACTAGGTGACTTCCTGTTAGAAGCCAGAACTTGTCTGTGGTGGCTCTTTTTAAAGTGAGGGCAGCCCTCAGAAGCAACCTTTCTTTGGGATTGCGTTAAGATGGACTTACATTGTAGATCTGGTCCATGCAAATGGTCTCTGACTAGGATTTGTGTGTGGTCCAACTGCTTGTGACACCCTTTCACCCCTCTCCTTATTAGCTGTAATTTCCACCATTTAAAACATGTACTTCTTCAGAAACATTCTCCTTTCTTGATTTAAGTATTGGAGAATGTGAGCTAGGAAGAAATTGGTGAATACATACCCTCCACTAGCCTGAGGGATCCTGGAGGAGGTACATAACCAAAGATGGCCCAACCGTAGGACTATCCAGACTTTTCCAAAAGTCTGACATAACAAACACTCTCATTCTCTCTGAATTAGGAAGAAGCAGCATGTAGCCCCAGTAATGTGAGTGCACCAGTGCAAAGAAGTGTTCTGGAAATTCACAATGTTATCCAAAATATGTTATGATTCACTCAGTCAAATGTCTGAATAAAACACAAATAACCAATGTCTTGAATTCTGGTGTTTCTATTGATGTACTCTGTTGATGTCATTTTTAATGACTTAGCAAACTTTAATTGTATGTAATATTAACAATATTATATGTAAAATTAACAACATTGTTCTGTAATTTGTGCATTCTGTTGGTTCACCTTTGTTTGGAATAGACAGATATAGTGTTCTTCCAGTGAGTTTTCCACGTAATTGTCTTCCAAATTTCTCAGCATAGGCATGCTAAAGCTTCCAAGGTTGCTTCTGTTTGTTGAAACATCTCAGTTGATATGCTACTGTTTCCATAAGTCTTACTTTGGGTTAATGCCTTCAGTGCTGCTTGGACTTCTTCCTTTGATACCATTGGTTCTTTGTCATATATCAATTTCTGAAAGAGTTGAATGCTCACTAGTTATTTGGGGTATAGTGACTGTGTATGCCTTCTATGCTTTGACACTTCCTCCATCATCCAATGCTTTGCCCATGTGTGATGGGTAGGTTTGTGATGCCAACATAGCCACACAAGATTGGTGGATCTGTTGTGACAGCACGGCCAATGAACGCACGGGATGAATTGAAGGGCAGAGATAGGAAGGGCTCAGCGAGTCCCACCCTCCCTGTCTTTCGGATCTTGAGATCAGACAGCTGCCTTGTTCATCCTGTGCCACGATCTCCCAGCAACACTACCCATGGGAAACCTAATCATGGACTGTGGAGCTGTGAGTTGAGGATCCTTCAAGCCCTGTTTCACCACACTCCTGGGATAGACATCTCTTGAGCTGGGGACTGTTGGACCCTGTCATCTGGCTGCCTGTTGGCGACCTGCTCTGCTCTTTGCTCCCTTTGACCAGATAGCCTGAATTGCTCTACAAAGTGTCACTCAGCGGCCCTCCAGACTTGAAGGACTGCCAGTCTTTTAGCTATATCACACAAGTGAGTTGCACCGAGCTATTTATACTGCTTTATAGATAGCCAATTGTTTCTTTCTTATCTTATATACTCTTCTCTCTAAATAAATATATAAAGAGAATTGTTAGTGTCCTGGTTTTATTTCTCTAAGAGACTCTTGCCCAACACACCATGTTATTAGTGATAGGTGCTGTCTAGTCAGTTCTGATTCATGCCAACCCTATGGTCAGCAGAGGGAAACATTGCATATGCCTGGGTCATCTTCACAGTTGATATTATGCTTGGGCCCACAGTGGCAAACAATGTTTCAACCCACCTTGTTGAGGGTCTTCATCATTTTCACTCATTAGATCACTGTGGCAGTCACCCAATCTGGTGTCAATTTGAGCATTAAGAGTGTAGGGGTGGAGTCTAGCTGTCAATCTGGAGATAGCCAATGAGACTCCTGTGAGGGCATGGTTTTCCCTTGAGAATTTTGGGGACTCTGGCGGCATTTCCCCCTTGGAGGCAAGAGACTCGCTAGTCAGTCCCTTGGAGACACTCTACTGACAAGACACAAGGCTGACTTCCTGGGAGACATCCTGGAGGAGAAACCACATGGACTTACCCTGATGGAACCAGATCTCTGAAGCCAAAAAAAGCCAAATAAAGACTCCTGCCAGTGCTGAGATGCTTGAGAAGCCACAAAGAGGGCCCTGCCAATGCTGAGATGCTTCTACTACCACTGGATACACAAAACTCTGCACCCACTGGCCTGTGATTGTTCTGGTGTCATTCAATATGCTTTGTGAATCTGAAGAGGACTGTACATATTGATATCAGATATATGGGCTAATATCAGACTTATGACCTTAGATTGGAGTGTGTTGGGATGTTTTCTCAATATTCAATTGCTCTTGTATATAAATCTCTCCGTTATACACACATGTGTATATGCCTATGAATTTGTTTTCCTAGTCTATCTGGACTAACATAGTCACCTGTATTTGGAATGGACACACATATTTTACCAGGCCGGTTACATTCCTATTAACATTTACTTCTAAGGAGGCTGTAGTTCTTCCAAGACAGATCCGTTTGTTCTTCTCCAGTACCAGAATTCAAATGCATAGATATTTTTTACTCTTCTTTATTCAACTTTCACATGCATATGATGCAATTGAGAATGCCATGACTTAGATCAGACAAACCTTAATCCTGGTGCCCCCTTTCTACTCCACCCTCTTGGTATTACTAGTCTCACCACTGGTCCTGAAGGGATCATCTGTCCTGAATTCCCCATGTTTCCAGCTCCTACTTGTACCAGTGTACATCCCCTGGTCTGACTGGATTTGTAAGGTATAATTGGGATCATGATAGTGAGTAGGAAGAAGCATTTGAGAACTAGAGGAAAGTTCCATATTTCATTGTTGCTATACTGTACCTTGACAGGCTCGTCTCCTCCCTCATCACTCTGTGATGGGATGTTGCTTCACCTATTGATGGGTTTTGGGTCCTCAATCTGTACTCCCCCTCATTTATACTGATATAATTTTTAGTTCTTTGATGTCTGATACCTGATCTCTTTGACACCTTGTGATCACACAGGCTGATGAGCTTCTAATTCTTATTTCATCAGTTCCTGGAGTTTGGTTTCTTGTGCTAATACCTCCAGTAGGTTGGACTTCTTCCTTCAGGACTTTCAGTGTTTGATCAAATGCTGCCTCTTAAAATGGTTGAATATAGACTAGTTCTTTTTGATATAGTAACTGTATATATTATTCCATTTTCTTTTGATGTTTTCTCCAGTATTCAATATTTTGCTCATGAGATCTTTAATATTATAGTCCATAGCTTAGTTTTTTTTTCTCAGTTATTTCAGCTTGAGACAAGCTGAGCGTGTTCTGGTTTTCTAAGTCTAGGTCATTGTGCATTTTATTATATTACGTTGTCTTCCTAAGTTGGTCTTTGAAATTCTCTGCTTTAATCTTTTACATCATCATCTCTTCCATTTGCTTGGGCTACTCTATAATTATGAGCAAGTTTCAAAGTCTCTTCTGGTTTCCACTCTAATATTTTCTTTATTTCCCCTCTTTTAAAGTCCATTTGTTTTCTTTAGTATGATATTGGAGCTGTCATTTCCACAACTTGTCAGGTTTTTATGTCATTAGTATTCAATGAATCAAGTCTATCCTTTATATGCTTTCAAAATTTAGGTGGACTATATCCAAGATATTGTATCTCGGGTCTTGTGGTATTTTCTAATTTTTTTCTGTGAGACTCTGGACTTACATATGAACAATTGATGGTCTAGTCCATATTAAGCCCTCCTGCCAATATACTTGGGCCAATTATATACACCTTCGCCATCATCTCTTATCATCAAACCAAAAACCTAACTCACAGTCATCGAATCAATGCCAACACGCAGCAACCAGAAAGAACAAGCTAGAACTTCTGCCTGGGAGGTTCTGAGACTGTAACTGTTTAAAGGAGTAGACAGCCTGTCCTTCGGCAGAGCAGCAGCTGGTATTGAACTGTCAATCTCTCTCTTCCCATGGATGTAGTCCATTTGATAACTGTGTATCCCACCAGGGACAGTTTTGATTCATATTGTTGAATAAACATATTTGTGATGAAGAAAGCATTGATCTTGCAAAATTTGATCATTTTTTTTTACCAACTCCATATATTCTAACTACTGTTCCTTCCTGTTTGATTTCGACTTTTGCATTCCAATCACTAATAATTACAGATGCATCTTGATGGCAAGTTTACCAATTTACAACTGAAGATTTTGGCAAAATCCTTTCAATTCTTTATCACTATTTTACTGGTTGTTGCATAAGTTTGAATAATAGTTGCATTGATGGGATAACCTTATTTTGAAATAGATTCTATCATATCACAGAGAGCCCTGTATTTCCAGATTTTGAAGGATCCTTTTTGATGTTGAATGTGATGTCATTCCTCTTGAATCTGCCCTTTCCTGAAGGGTCAGCACCAGTCTATTTCAGTTCACTAATGTTTTGGATATTGATCTTTGTGATATTTCTTTTTCAGACTTCCAGTTTTTCTGGATTTATAGTTCACAAATTCAAAGTTGGAATTATTAATAGGAGTTTAGAGCTGCTTCTCATTTTGAATCATGCCACATTAGCAAATGAATGTCCCCAAAGTCTATAGAATCCTTCAGTGTAGTAACTTGGGACTTGGAAATTTTCTTTAGTTCGTTCAGTTTCAGAATTTCCCAACATGTTCTTCCTTTTAGGTTTTCTCACTTTAGATATTTTCACATTTCATCAAAATATTATATTATTTTTCTTTAGCTGCTATTTGAAAAATCTCAGTTCTTTCATATCATTATTTTTCTGTTTGCTTAAGCTACTCTCTATTCAAGAACAAGTTTCATAGTCCCTTCTGACATTTCTTTTGGTCTCTTCCTCCTTTCCTTCCTTTTGGTGATCTTTTTATTTCTTCATGTGTGAAGTTCTTATCTTCTCTTAACAGAATGATCTGTCATGTGTGTTCAATTGTATCATACCTTTTCTTGTGATGGTTTCCTAATTCAAGTTGGGCACACTGAAGATCATAGTTTGGCCCTCATGGACTTGTTTTAATCTTCTTTAAACTTACACTGCATATGAGCAATTGCTGGTCTGTGTTCCATTAGTTCCTGGCCTTGTTCTAAATGATGATATTGAACTTCTCTATCATGTCTTTCCACAGATGTAGTGGATTTGATTCCTGTGCATTCTATTTAGGATAAGGTCCATCTGTATTCTCACCATTTATGCTGTTGGAACAAAGATATTTGCAATGAATTAATTTTTGGCCTGGAAAAATTCTATGATGGGATCTCTCATAACTTCCTAACACTGAGGCCATATCACCAAAACTACTAATCTTACTTTTTTGTTTACAACATTCTCAATCTAATTACTAGTGATTATTAATGTATACTGATTATATATGTGATTAAGTTCAGATTGAAAAAGTAATTTAAAACTCCCAGTTTCCTCATCTTTGTCATTAGAGGTTAGTGTGTAAATTTGAATAATAGTTGCATGACCTGGTTGTACAGATATCATCTTATCATTGGCAGCATTTACTTTAGGAAGAATCTGTTCCTTTTGATGATGAAGGTGATGTCACCCTCCTTCAATATGTCATCATAGCAGACCATATGTTTCTCCAATTTAAAATGGCAGCACCAGCTCATTTCAGCTTACTAATGCCTAAAATATTGATATTTATTTGCTTTGTTTCATTTGTTATTACTTCCAACATTCCTAGCTTCACATTTCACACATTCTATATTCAAATTATTAATGGATATTGTATATTTTTCCCCATCTTACCCCATGTCACATCAGCAAATGAAGGTCTCCAAAGTTGAGTCCACCCATGCCAATGAAGTCTGCTCTATTTTGAAGAGGCAACTCTTCCTCATTTGGATTTTGAATCCTTCCTATGTGAGGCATTCATTTACCACAATATCTTAGACAACATTTCACTACCATTTGTCATGTTTTTATTGGCTACCTTTTCAAAAAGTAGATTGCCAACTCTTCCTGCCAAGTTTGTCTTCATCTGGAAGCTTTAGTGAAACCAGCCCACTATATGTTGCCCTGCCAGAACTCAACAATCTGATGACAGCACTGTTTGCGGCATCACTGTCCCAAAACTCACAGATAAGGAGAGTATGTCATGATAGGTGGATTTGAAGGAAGACAATGAATTTAACATCACTAAAACAATAACTCAGGTTCTTCCCCACAACTAAGGAAAAATAGTTCAATTTCTTACAGTAAAAAATAAACTGGAGTCTCTGTGACATCTTCACCTTTATAAAAATTAATACAAATACTTCTTTGTTTTGTTGTGCTGATACAATTAAAGTCACCATCTTTGTATAGGTGAAAGGAGGTGACTTTATTCCTGTCTGACTTGAGTGTACAGAAGTAAAGGTGAAAAATGCCACGAAGTAAGCATACATCAGTAACCTCTATACCTTCTTCACTACATGAAATGTCTGGGACAGGAGAGAATAGGAAAGGTGGAAATGTTTGTCAGGAGTTTAAAGTCAAATGACTGGGGATCTGAATGGAATCATTAGTGGTCCTGTGATAGAATGCTTACATTTCATGCAGGAGACCTAGGCTCACTTCCTCTATAAGATACCACCTATCTGTCACTAAGGACTTCTGTGATGCTGTGGAACTGACAAAGTAAGACAGATAAGAAAGAAAAGTCCAGTGATCCGCTTGTGAAAATCCACCAGTGAAAACCCTGTGGTCCATCTGAAATTGCTTATGGGATAGTGCAGGTCCAACTGTATTTCTTCCTGTGCTGTATGGAGTAGGGAACTATACCATGAGTAGGGAACTAAACAATTAGATATCTGAGTCATGCTGTGTGACGGGATAAAAACCAGATTGTTGTGAATAAAAGCTGTGAGATTTGTGTATGAAGATGAATGCCTATTTTTAAAACCTCTTTCATGATAAAAATTTCTGAAAGGACCAGGAGGTCAAAAGTTGTTGCAGGCAGCTAACGCAGATTTTCTTCCCTTCTCCGAGGGAAGGGTTCAGCTACAGCGATTTAACTGGAGTTGAAAGGCAGGGCCTGAGGCTGCAGAGGAGCTTGCGAAAAGAAGGCAAGCAATCCGAGGTAAGCAGAAATGCAGAATGCTTTGCCTTCATAGGCATTTCTGAAACCTGGTGGGATTGTGCTCCTAACCAGAACACAGGCAGACCTATCAGGGCATTAGAATTCAAGAGAGCTAATTTGGGGGAATTAAAAAAATAAAATCTAGTGAGTATGGTATTGAAAGAGGGAATACTAAAACCCAGGAGAAGGGCAGGCTGCTGGAGTATCCACCATAATTAAAGCAGATTACAATTGCTCTGAGAAAAGAAGAATGC